>JBAFWW010030167.1:46541-54041 GCA_036873685.1 Agapornis canus | reverse complement strand
GTGTGATACAGTGAATGCCTCTTACCCGCATAATGGAAATTTGGGGTTGCTTTTATCTCTTTGCTATTATTTGGGCACAATTCCTCTTCTCCACTGAATTTACCTGTACAGCAAGCATCTACTCACAATGAGATCTTTCATGTATTTTCAGACTTGAAGGTGCTGTCTCATTCCCACTGACATTAATGGGCACCTTGTCTTTCATGTCACTAGAACATGAGTTTGTGCTTCACTTTGAGTCATTTGCAGTCCTAAAAGCTGAAAATTGAGATCTGCAGTGTGTTTCTTGGTCAGTTACATGCAGATGAAGATAGACTTCAGGATCTTGGCTGAAACTTCATCTTGACCATCACAGAGACCCAGACCATATGTGGATCTACTCTAATCACATCCTCAGGTCATCTCAGAGAGTCTCTTGCATCAGCCTGGCTTCTGTCTGTATTGAAGACATTTGATTTACTTTTGGTGGTGGCATTCAAACCTGGGACCCTCAGTCCTTTTTTTTTTTGCACAGCACCCTATAGGCTTCTATCTCTGAAAAACACTTAATGTTTCTGACCTTGTGCTGATACTGTATTATGACAGGATGTTCTTTGTGTGCAATCCCATCAACTACAGCAATTTCATATCTCTAATCCCAGTAAGTTTTTATGCTCAGCCTGGCTTGATATTTTCTTTGGTCATCCATTTAGAATTACTTCCTTCAAACTGTTGTCAACTTGGGCCATTTTGTGTTACTTGTTTGAACTTGTCAAATTTCATTTCAGACATGGGTAATACTTGACTCATATTTATTTCAAACTCCTCTTCCTGCAGTTCATTGCTTTCATTATTTATAGGTGTTCTTGAAAGCGTATCTGCTAAGCTCCTTACTGGGTCTGTATTTCACATTTAATGAGTACTTTTGCAATTTCATTACATTTTTCTGAAGTCCAGGTGGTTCATTGTACAATGGATTTTGCTCTGTGGCTCCTAGTGCTTTATGGTCTCTTTCTACCTTGATTGAATTCTTCCTATAAACATATTCATGAAAATACTCGTGATCTAAAACAATTGCCAGTATTCAGTTTTAAGAGTGCAGGCATAGCCTTTGGTATGTTTTAGCCAGTGGCTCAGACATCATCTTGCAAGGCAGTCATGACCAAAATGACCTTGCATCAGCTTGGGTTACAAGGTTCATGTTAACCTCAAAATATTCCAATGTCGATGCTGCTTTGGCAGTTTCTCTTTACACCAAACCTTATTCGGTTTTCAATTATCTTTGAGTTTTTCCAAACTACCTGCAAAGAACATTAGCAGTGCCCCTTCATGGTGGAAGAAAAAGATACTAGTTTATCTGGACCTCTTTTCAAAGAGAGATCTTTATGTTCAGCATTTGTACCTAGCATTGCACAAGGGGTCTTGTTCAGACAGGAACCTTCTGTCATTGCTCCAATACCAATGCTATTAGCAGGAAAACTTGTACTGATGCTCTCATGAATTCCCAAAAAGCCTCCTGGTAGAGGTTTTCAAGATGGTCTGAGCTTTTCTCAGAGCTGTTGATATTGCATACTTCTACCTGCTTTAATTCATCTGCCCTCATCTGGCTAACACCAAAAGTGTTACTGAAGAACATGAACATTTTAGTGTTCTCAATGCTCATGGTCATCCTAAACATTAGATCATCTGCTGATAGATCAATCTTATCTTAATCCTCAGAGATCTGGACATGATCTGATAATGCTTCCTTGTATCTCCTAAAACAATTACTGAGCAAAATTATGTGTTTTTTCCATCAACATTACCCAGCTTCTAGTATGAAAATCCTCTTGAATTTGGAAGTCTAGACTTGTACATTTCATTCATATCTGCAGGCTTCCTTTAGATGTTGCATTGAGGTGTTTTGGTTTCTTTAAAGCCCTATTTTGCTTGCTTTAATGATCAGGTTTGTAAGTTTCTGTATGTATTTGGTATGTCTCTGTCACCCACTCGGATTCAGTTGTTTTGTTTGTCAGTGTGACTTCATACGGTGCATAATTTCTACAGAACTATAGCAGCAGTTTTCAATGTTATGGCCAGTGGCATGACTTGACTCCCTCTCTTTGTCACCAAATGCATTAAGAAAGCATATTTCTCAGAGCCTTCCACTATGTTGGTCTCAGGTATGTCCCTCAACCCATTTCTACATAAGTTAATCACAGTCTATAGCACTTTTATTGGCTGCTTGTTGGTCTGTGGAGCAATGTGTTTCATGCTCCCTGCAAAATCCAGAAGGAGTCAGAAATACTACTTTTATACCTGACTTAATTCCAAGATGACAAAATGTTTCTCTTGGAGTAGTAGAGGTGACTTGCAGGGGGTCTTCCACAAGCTCCACCTACAAGTTTCATGGATGCTCCCAAGGATAGCCAGGAGAAGGGAAGTGTCTGCATGGCTAAAGCAGGTGGATCCATTGGCTGACCTTATTCAGAGCCTAAAGGGCTGGGAGGTCACATGAGGTCTCTGAGTACCCTGGAGACTGCATTAGCACCAGAACACAATTCTGATCTGGTCTGATACTGGATATGTTCTGCATTTGGGCTCATGCAGCCAGTTTTTCACAACAAATGGATGCATTTGTTCCTCTGTTCCTTTTTCCTGTTACCACATAAGCAAGAAATACCTCTGTAGGCTCCCCATCCAAAATCTGCAGCATCCTCCTACACCAAGCCCTCCCAGGGAGAAAAGCAGAACTACCAAAACAAAGGTAAAATATTCCAGTAGAAGATTTCTCCATCAGGCAGCCTCCTCCCCCAAAAGCAGGATGCACCAAATAACGGAGTGAGCAAACATTTGAAAAAAGACAAGTCCTTGTGTGTACTGCGAGCCCTGAAAATGGCTGGGAAATTCTTGCTTTTTGGGGAGTGACCAGTTCATTGCTTTGCTAAGTATCTTTCTAAGCCACCTCTTGTCAGAAGAAGAGAATAAATGAAAAGAGAGAGAGAGAAAAAGACCTTTGCATAGCTTGAGCCTTTGTGCCGTGCATTCAGACTGATTTGTACCCTTTGTAGTCTTAATTATTTGTGAGAGCAGGATAACAGGAGTACCAAGCTCACCCATTATTTCCTGCATAAAAAAAGGCGCACAGAAGCCGCTGATCGGTTTTGAATTAGCAAACATGATACTAAAAAAAAAAAGAAAACCAGGAGGAAGGGGGGGAGAGAGAGTGCATAAAAAAAATTCATTAATATCATCAGGGATTAGGAGGCTGATTAAAGTGTAGCTGTTAGCGTATGCAAATGAGCGATAGGCATTTATCAGAGCCTGTGCAAGCTGTCTCAGAGCTGTAAAGCCCACGTATGTTTTTCAGCTGATTAAAACAGTTTTAAGTTCTGGAGGTTTTTTTTTTTCCCTTTTGTTTTTTTTTAAGTATATTAAAATTTTTTTTGTTTTTTGTATTTTTTTTTTTTTTTTTTTTTTTTTTTTTTTGAGAGAGAAATAAAAAAAAAAAGAAAAAAGGCACCATCATCTATCCTTTTCCTTTTGGCTAAATTCCTCTAAGTGCACTCCAACCATTTCCACTTGAATGCACTCACTCTCTCTCTCTTTTGGGTAATGAGAGTTTGGGAAGGAAATGAATGCAAACTAAGCATGAGGACTGCAACAGCTTTCTTGGCTTTCCCATGGACTTCCAGTGTGAGGCCGCAGGAGCCTGCATCCCAGCAGTGTCTTTGAAACATGCACATGCTGCCATGTTGCAACCTAGCCAGGCTCAGGCTCTGGGGAGAAGAAACAGGCTGATGGCTCTTCATCAGCTTCCTCATGATTTGGGGCCACACTTTGAGCCTTACCTCACTCTGTTCATGCTTGAGAGGTATGGGAGACTCCATCCAAACTGCTCAGGCAGCTGGGCTTGCTCCTTGTTACAAAGCTGGTGTATGGCTTAGCTTGCTGGAGGAACATGTAAAACACAGCAGAGGAGCAGTGAAAGAGGGCTGAAGCTAGTTCATACAAATATAATTGGACTTCTTTTTCCTGTGTCCCACAGCCCTGGTTGTCCTGCACAAGATTTGCTGAAAAGGTTGTTTGTGGTTGGCTTTATTCTGGGGTCCCCAGATGAAATCCCCAAAAGAGAATTTCAGGAAAATAGTGGCTAAATGTAACCCTTTCCAGAAGGGTCGTTTAACACAGACACCTAAGTATGTGCTCTCCTCTGCAAATGTGATTCAGTTAGTCTGCGTCTCCAGCACCTCCAAGGAGGAGCCAGACTTTTAAATGTCTCTCTGTTATTGCTAATATCAGGATGAATGAATATTGATGCATGCACCCATTCATCAATACAACATTCAAGTTTAGTTTCTCTGGGGTATGGTCTCTTGTCCAGGCTCTAAGTATTCTTTTTTTCTCTTTTTGTTACTTTTCAGAGATAATTCCTCAAGGCTCTTAAGACTGTGGTTGCTTCTCTGTGTGGTTCATTTGGGAAAGGAATTTCACAGCCTTGTGAGGCAATGGAACTGTTTTTGGCGAACTGCTTTTGAAGTGAAATTGAGTTGTTTGTAGAGTGGACAGAATTATTGAAGAAAATTCTGGAAATATCCTTGATCAGAGAAAATCATGGGAGAAGTGGCTAAGGATTCTTTAATGTGGTTCATCACATCAATCGAAAAGTTATCACGTGGATGGATCTTCAACTTACCATGTACGTGGAGTATGCATGATGGTAAAGCATCCCTTAGAAGAGCAGTCTTGGCTAACAGATTGCCAGCTTTTCCATTATAAACCAACAAAGGCATTTAAAGTGGTTATAACTTTGCTGCAAAATTTTGCTCTGTTGAAACTTGGCAAATGAGGTCCTACCCAACAGCAATGTGCTTTTTATTGTTGTGTGTTTGGAAGTAAATCAGCTTGGCCATTTATGCTTTAAAAGATTACTTCTTTTGAGTGCCAGACTCTCATTTCTCAGGCTGGCAAAAGCTCCTAGTGCTGCAGGGAGAATTTATCCAAAGTCGAGGGAGGCTTTGTGCCTGTCATTAAACAGCGACCCCTTTGAATAGCTGGGGAAGCACTTTTGCAGATTCTGGACTGTAACCCATCCCATACCCCTGCTGCAGGAACCCATTGCTATTTCATACTATTCATTACCAGCACATCCATGACCAGGAAGAAATACTGTGCCTGTATGGAAAACAGCAAAACAAGAGAACAGGACCAGCTTTGGAAATAGCTTGTGGGTGACTCAGTAAACCACAGCAACCGTAACACAGTAGTTGTTCAGCAGAACATTTATAATACAAAGAGTAGCACATCCTTGTGGGTGTATCTGGGATGAACACAGCCAGGACTGAGCAGCAGGTTTACTATGATGCATACAGTTGTATGGTGGGATGGCACAGTTATACTGAGTTTTAAACTACTCACAGGGTGCTGCTGAGAATGGCTACCTAGCAAGGCTGAACTTAATACCAGCAGGTAGGCCATGATAGTGTCCAAAAGCAGGACAAATACAAGAGAAACCAGTTAGCATGAAGGAAAATGAGGCCTTTTCAAGTAGAAGCCTTTAAATATATCAAACCAGTAGTCAGACAGGTGGCTAAGATATCCTTTGGTGATGGATGGACTGATAAAGTTCCACTGTTGGTTAGAAGTGGCCTTCAAGGTTGGAAGAAGTGATTGACACTCAGTGTTCGTAGAAGATAAGATGCCAGAACAGGACTGTTCTCTGTCAGTATTTGACTTTGCAGGTATCCCACGGTTAAATACAGTGATCAGCTCTGGGCATCACTGACTTTCAGAAGACCAAACAGAACAGTGGAACTGGATACTACTCTGGTGAAATGCTGCTGGGGTCTGCAAGAACAAGATAATGCCATTGGAAGGCAGGAAAGCTGGTGTCATATAGCTGTGTGAGCCTGCTGATTCCCAGCTTCAGTGCTAAGCTCTGGCACTAGAGAAGACTCATGGATCTATTCATTCTCTTCTGACCGAGTTGTCTGATTCAGCAGATTGCTAACCAGTTTTGCAGATCATATGTGCAATCCTTTGTTTGCACAGAAACCTTTTAGAACCTTTCCAAGACAGTGTTACCCTTCTCTGTACTTTTTCCAGGTCTTATGTGGGACCTTGTGAAATGTGATCAGATATGCACCATTACTCAGTGCAGGTAAGGATCACTGCAATGTTCTCTGCTTTAGTCTCTATTCATTTTCTACCAAAAAGGAACATGAATCTATAACTTGTTTGGTTTTGGGGTTTGTACATATTTTTATTTTTGTTTTTTCTCTTTTTAGAAAAAAACATAAATAGGGGTGAAGCTGACATTGCCATTGCTGAGCTTGCATTCTCACTCTGAAGCCAGTGTTAAGTTCTGATTGTGTCACATCCAGAATGAAACAGAAATAACAAAGGATTAGAGATATGCAATACAAATACTTCCAAGTGTGGCTAAAGTGACAATATTGTCTGTTTCTTCCAAGGAGAGAATGAATAAAAAATGAAATGATTGTAATAAATGGCATAAAGAAGGTCAAGCAGGCAATCAAATTTATTTTTTAGACAATTACAACAGTGCCTTATTCAAAGGGACACTGAATAAACTTGAAAGGCAACAGAACTGAAACTGATAAAAAGACACTTTTGTGAGGGATTCATACATAGCTTAGGGAATTCATCGCCCCAAGATATTGCTGCAACCAAGTTCTCCAGTTATGTTACCCAGAAAAAAGCATTACGAAAGCTATAGACCTCTATGTTTCAGGACTTAAGGAAGTTTATTCCACAGCAGCCTGTCCTGGCTTCTTCTGTTTGAGTTGCCCTGATCTTTGTATGCAGGATGCAGCAGTGTCCAAGTGGGTGCCCCAACCAACCATAACAACATTTGAATTTTCTTATCTTTTTGTTCAAATTAAAACAAGTCAAATCCAAGTTTGGTGGCTAGGAGCAGGCTCATACAAAGGGCTTTTGGAAGGGCTCATGGAATCCCGTACTCTGTCTGCTGTGCACTGAAGCACAGCTCCATAAAGGCAAGTCAAAACCATGAAGACTCTTCTCCAGGCAGAAGAGGAGGAACTTCTGCACTGGAAATGAGCTACAAGGAGGCTGAGCACACCACCTGCAAACCACCTTGCTATTCCCTGCCTAGGAGTCCTGTGTGCTGAATGAAGCAGGCAAACCAGCATGGAAATAGTACATAACTGGGGTCCTTCTTTCCAGGTTTAGGCATGAGAAAACAAACACCCTAATTATGGCATTTAATAACTTCTTGGTCCTTCACCCATATGGTATTTTTTTGGGTGTGTACTTGCATGGAGTCTTCAGGTGGAAAAGCATATACAAATAACTAGGTTTATAATTGTCTGCAAATACAAAATGTCACCTCCCCCAAGCTACAGCTCTGACATTTTTGTAACTTTGCCTGCAAAAGAAGTTCTTGCCTTTTCTTCCCTTCTTCCCTTGGAAGTTATAAGCCCCCCCCCCTTTTTTTTTTCTTTATTACAAGTCAATCTATTTTTTTGGATAATATACTGTTCAGCTGAATACTAAAAA
>JBAFWW010030167.1:0-46531 GCA_036873685.1 Agapornis canus | reverse complement strand
AGTTATAAGCCCCCCCCCCTTTTTTTTTTTTTAAATAACAGTAATTATGTTATTTTTAAACATGTGATTTCAGTGTAGGCATTTGACAGAACAGAATAAGCCAGCCAGTTGAAGCCATGTTTGTCCATCTGCTGAGGATTATGCCTGAGTTTCAGAGGAGCTCTGGGACAAATTTGCTTCTGCTGATGTCCTTGACAAGGCAGTATGGAGACATGAGCAGCTGCTGAGGCAGGACAGAAGAGCTGTACAAGAAGAAATACAGCTCAACTTCCAAGCATTTTTGGACGTCTCCAAAGGCTGGCTGCAGTCTCATGGAGCTGGCAGATGAAATTGGAGTCCAAGATGTATTGCAGTAATTTCACCAAGGAAGTGCTAACAACAGGAAACACAATGCAAATATAATCGAGGTCATCAGCCCCTTTTCCTTGCATAAGTACTTAAATATGTGCTCGTATTGCAGTTACTTAACTGTAATTGCTCAGGGCAAATGTGAGATCAGGTCTTTAGGGTAGCTGAGCATTCTTCCTTCAGGTGATGTATTGGTTTCTGACCCTCCTTGGGAACGCCCTGTAAATATTTACACATCTCCAGTCAAGGAGTTTGTGTGTTTATTCAAAGGGATGACAATAAGTGAGGAAGGGAGACTTCAAAGCTGCTTGCAAGGGTAGTGTTACCTGTATAACTGGTGTAGGGGACAACAATAAATGCAGGTCAGGAGTGGGTGGCACATCCAAAGGATGTCTCTTTTGGAGGGATCTGAAGAAACTTTTTTCTTTGTTTCAGATGGGAAAAACCTACTTTGAGCATTCAGTGAGTGATGTTAGAATTGCCATCCTTGAAACAACACAGATAACTCACCGATGCCACTAAACTTTCTCTTACAACCCTGCCAGATGGCCTGCTTGGTCCCTCCAAACCTCATAGCTATTTTCAGGCCCTTGCAGCTGGATGGCCATCTGTGGCACTGATAGAGTTAATAAGGATGAACCGATAGTTTTTACAGCTAACTGTGCTGCAATGGGACAACAGAGATGCTTAAGAATATTTACTGAAAAGCAGAACACTTGTTAAAAACCCCAAATATCCAAGCACACATAATTACCACAGCGTATCATGCTTTCATATTGCAGCTTTCTTGATAACTTCTGGCAGAGCTCTCTGGCAGGGCGAGTGTGGGTTAGTGAACAAGCCATCCGTGCATCCTTTCCCATCCTTGATGTGCCAAAGAATTGGATACAGCCCCAGCCGAAGCTTTATTCTTGGTTTAATGTGCAGATGCAACTGGCATACTTATGCTTTTGCTGAATGCCTTGTATCATCCAGACCAGGTTAGAGGGACCAGATACTGAAGGACAAGGTGAAGAGACTTAAAGGTGACTTCTTCAGAATTCATTACATTAGTGTGAGCCACATTATGCACCTCCTCCTGCATGTGCCTTGTTGGGTACAGTTGCTCACCAGGGAGGATTGTCTCTCACCTTTGATACTGGAAGAACACAATGCCTAAAACAGGTAAGACACAGACTTTTCTAACTCAAAGTGTGATTCATCTCAGCCTAAGTGCATGCTGGCCTGCTCTGACTATTGCTCAATTCTGGTGCTCATTCATTTTCCTCTGCCTTTTTAAACAAGGAGTTTGTTGAGGGACATCTATGTCTCCTTCCCACAATTTCTAGGCTCTTGAGAGATTCAGCTAGGTTTGCCCCCATGCAGATGAGGAAATACTATGGCCCAGCCTAGATATCTGCATGGGTCTGAGGCTTGACTATGGTGCACAAAGGGAACACCCAGCTCTGGAATCTGTCTCCAGCACACCCATTTCTTGCTGGTTTTCACCTCTTTTGTTGCACAGGTATGCAGGTGGCAGCTTGTTGCCATGGGAGCTACCAGGGGATTAAGCACTGGTTACTGTGCCAGAAATCTGTCCTGATCACAAGTTACTCAGGAGCATTCCAGATGTGCATCACCAGGCTACATGGTGTTATGGAGATGCGTGAAGGTTTAGATGCGATGTTCTCTGCTTCTGAGCCATAGCTGATGCTATAAGGAGATTGGTTGGGCTATGGCTGCTGAATTTGTGGTGTTAAAGATAGGTTTCTGCAACATGGTAGAGCTCAGTTCATCTTTGGTGATGTGTGCCTGTCTTTTTAGACTGTGTAAGCGCAAAATAAAGCTCCTGACCCTTCCATGAGGGTTTTCTTCTCTCACAGAGGTTGCCTTCAGCAATTCTTTCAGCAACACATTTGCTTGAAGAGTTTATTTCAGAAATGGGAAGATGGCCATTAGGATTTGCAAGAACTGCTCCCATTGCTAACTTGGTGGAGGGGCTGGGGGTTGCAGAGGCACAAATAACTCAACAAGGTCTCCTAAATTATTGTTTTTACCTTTAGCAATACCCACAGGTGTGTTCCAGGGGACACAGGCACTTCAGGGGGGTAATTGCCACTTATATGGATGTCTATAGAGCCTGGGAGCAGTGACAAGCTTTACCCTTGCTTACAGGTAAGCAGCACAGTCCCAGGAGATGAAGGGAGCTGTTTGATGCCAACTCTGAGGCAAAAGCAGGCACTAAGCTCAGACAGCTTTTGCTCCTTCCCCAACACTCTCCTTTCTCACTTGAAATGCCTTTTTCAGCTAATGCATGTTGCAAACAGTTTAGCTCTAGTTTTGCTGTATGACCTTTTACAAATTCAATTACAATCCCTCTTTTCTTACCACAGTTCAAATTGTTCTCAGCCTAATATTATATTCGTCAGGGTTTTGTTTTGTTCTTCTTGCAGCCCAAGATGTCCTTGTTCTAAGTCGTAGCATCTTCTCCTCCTCACGGCCCTGCTACCTTTGCATGGAACACTTCTGCTGCTCTAAAGATACCAAAAGGTTTTAATTACAATTAAGCCAAGTCATTTCTACAGTTTTAAGCTGCAAATAAACAGCCTGTTTTGGATAATGAAGGTAATGGTTTGCATTTCAACTCTACTTCTAACCTCTGATTTTTGCTTGTAATATTTTCTGTGGGTAAATCAATTTTTTCTGCCATTGAATGTAGTCTTTCTTTTCTAAAACCCACTTGTAAAACATGTGTTTCATCATATCCTTGTTACCCTAGGACATGCCTGATGTAGTTAAACTAGGCTGTAGCCATGCTCTTTTTCAGAGGAGTCTGGAATTGATAGGAGAAATTGTTGTTGTCTCTTATTGCTGTCAAAGAAAGCAAATGTAATCAGGTTATTAAAAGCCAGGTAAAAACAAGTGATGTCAAGAGATAACTGTTTGAGACTGGGAAGTGAGATGCATTTTGTGACCTAGTGTATGAATTGCATGTAGTGAGACAGTGAGGTGGTGTGATATGTAATATTACAAATTAATGTTTGTAATTACAATAGTTACAGTGTTAGTGTAGTGCAACAGAAATTTGGTGGGCAGGAGGGGACTTGGGGTGCCTGAGCTGTTTGTGACTGTCAGCAGCAACTAGCATGGGTCCCCTCTCTCTGAAGGTGGTGATGGGCCACAGGTCTGTGCTAACTTTCTTTTTGTGAAGGCTTAACCCTTGTTCTGTGGGTAAAGGCAAAATTTCCTGTTCCCACAGACACATGGTTATATGCAAAACAGTGAGAAGCTGATGAAAATGGGTCTCTTGACAACATGGGGAGTGTCTTTTGGATGTGAATGTGTTTTCAGAAGATACAGCATGGCTTGCCATATTGTGTGCTGGGCTCAGGACACATCTGTTTTGGGATTACAACCCTTTAGTATGGCCATAGTTACCTGCAGGCTACAAGCAGGCTATGTCCATTGGCTGACTGTTGTGCCTTATGCTGTTAAACATACTCTTTATTTTCAGAGTTGTTCTAAGTGTGCTTTACTGGGACAAAGTGGCTTTTCTAGGTTGGGAACTAACTGTGATTATTTCAATTATAAGAAATGTAACATGCATCATCAGTACAAACTGACTTAAACCAGCCGAGGAGATATCATTATAAAGTATTTTCATTTAGGTCACTTAAAGCCTTGATTAGTTAAATACTGCTATGCAATTTCTTTCTGAAGTTTAATCCGCAATCCAGATTTTTGATTAAAATAAGCACAATTTCTATCAGGTCCTCACAGTGACCACACCGTGGATTTAAAAACAGAGTCCTTGGATGCCACTGCTGTTGCCTTGAATTGTTCTTCAGTACATGCTGCTGAAATTGCCCTTTGAATCCTGCCCCAATCATTGCTGCAGTACCCTGTACCATCTGTTTTTATTGTTTCACTCTGCTGCTGCATGTTCCTGTCTGGCTTTGTTCTGTACGTGAGCAAAGTCACAGATAGAGCCTGGAAGAGAAGGGAGAAAGGGACACTGTTCATCCAGTTTGGGGATGACATGAATTTCAGCCCTTGGTGGCATGATATTAATTTGAGTATTTCTGTGTTGTTGGTAGATGGCATCTTCTGCTGTAATTTCGTTAACTAAAGCAGAGCCTTTAGCTCTGTAATGCTTGACCACAAATTGCTTCTGTTCATCTTTGGTAATCTTCAGTAGGACCCTTGGGCCAGGTCCTAGCTGCAGTAGTGAGTTAAGCCTGTTTCCTTCAAGACTTAGCTGCTGGCTGCTTTGTGAAATGCAGCTCCCCTGTCTCTTTATGCTTTCCATGTATGATGCTTGTAAGTGGCCCTTTTCCCACAGAGATGGCAGGGAGCAGACTGCTTCTGCATGGCTTCACTTACAAAGCATCAGTGTTCCCTTCAAGCTGCCCAGGCAGCAGTAGTACTAACAGAGAAGAGTAGGGCTGTGTCCACACAACACATTATGCAGTGGAAAGCTGCACGAGCGGTTTGGAAGCTATCCTGACATAAAAAGGAAGAAGAGAAATAGGGAATTTCTAAATGCATTTTACAATTAAAGTGCCAGACTCAGAGCCCACATGAGCAGCAAAGTACTGCATGTGTGTATCACTTTAAAGACCTGCCTAACCCCCTTTTCCAGAACAGAACCATTAACTCTTTTCTTTAAGCAATAATCAATGAGTGCCTAATTTGTTACACTGACACTTTTGCTGGTTTCATCTGAATGAATTAATTAACAGCAAAACCTTTCCTTTCCAGATGTGAGAGTGGATGGGGCAGGGGGTCTCAGCAGTCAGATAAATTTTGACCTTTGTTGAGAAAACGTTTAAATGAGGTTAAGCCTCAGAATCTTGTTGATTGAAGATATAGTGTCTGCTCTGACAGATCTGATGGGCCTGGGAATACATTACCTGGGGCTTCCAGAAGATGTCTAAGCAGTGCTTTGGCTCAGTGATCTTGGCCGGGCAACTGTGAAGTGGCCAAAATAGGGAGTGGAGGATGTAAAAAGAAAGCAAACTCCATCCTGGCTCTTTTTCCCTGACTCCGAGGCATCTCTCTGTCTTAACCTGTAGAGCTGCAACTTGTCTAGGAGTCCCTGGGACCTGCACTCTGCTAATTGAAGTGCATTTGGATCAAGGCTTTCTCAGCTTGAAGTGCAGCTTTTCTTTATGAAGTATCATCTCTAATGCACCTCATGTGGATGCTAGTGTGAGATAGGGGCATAGTGAAAAGAACAGAAATATTATCAGGGTACACCTCGAGGTATAGCACTTGCTTTAATTGCTTCTGGAGCTCTTCACCTGGGCCTCATCAATAGGGCTAATTCTTGAAGGAATGAGAACATAGGCAAGTACAGGAGTGTGCTCAATTTATTTCCCACAAGAGATGGTTGAGTTGTTTCCCCTTTGTTATGAAGATTGATAAGAGCAATTGGATAAAGCCTGGGCTGCTACTTAACCACCCTTTGATCTTCCTGTAGCTGGGTGGAGGCTAGCTGCCAAGCTGAGATGCTAGGGAGCACTGTGGCAACATCCAGGAAGGAAACAGGGACCTGGGGCGTTTTCTTTCTGATGTGGCAGCACTTGAAGGTTTAACCAAGAGGCGCAGTTTGGATGGATTAATGCAAGATACTTTTATGCTATGGAAAACTTGCAATGCAAAAGGGGCACAAACAAAATATTTTGCAGTTGTAGATTGGAGCATGCAAACAGATCTGTGAGCATATCACAAGGAGTTAAAGCAAAATTACGAGGAGCAGGGGCAGGTATCTCTGTGCTGTGGGATGCTGTGGGATCACTAAACATGGAAGTTTATGAAGTGAAGGTGTAAAACAGAGAATCAGGCCATTATTGTTGGGCTAGTTCACTTGCTTGAAATTATATGTGTTGCTGTGGAATGATGGAACACACGGATTTAAAGGCAGGTTCGCTGCAAAATACAATTCGAAAGAGTTTTGACTTCCCATGCTACAGCAAAACAATCACAGCTGTTAGTATTTTATCGTGGAGTAGTCTCACAGAGTTTGGAGAAGGAAAGGAAATAAATGAAGAAGGGGAGGGGGAGAATGGAAGTTTCACTACCCACTTTTGAAGGCAGTAATAGCAAACCCAGAGTGCTATCACAGAATTTTGCTGGTTTCCCCAGCACCTCCTTTAAGAAGTTGCAGTGCCACCACTTTGGTTCCTTGAATGCAGAGATACTTCTCTCGAGGAACACCAAGCTATTGACTTGCTGTGGATTTGCTTTTGCACAAATATGATTATAACTTGAAATAGTGGGATTCAGTGCTCTGTGGTTGTTAATAAACTCATTGCTCACATGCATGCATACGCTTAACAATTTATAGCAATTTCAGAGTGACTGATGTACTACTGTTTTTGTTTCTGTTGGAGAAGGTCTATTGCTTTGCAAAGTCAGGGTCAGGGAAAGGCAGATTTTAAGATTGCTTGTGGCTTCTCGTGTGTATTATCATGACAAAGTCTTTAGTTACTTGACTCTGGTGCTTTTATTCCTTGGCTGGGCAGAAAGTAGGTGGTACCTGGGTAACAACATGATGCTTTGACATTTCCCTCCTGGATGCCAGCTGGGCTGCTGACAGCTGTTGACTTTGGTGCTTGTATCTCTGCTGAGTCCCTTTTCTGTCAATATACAGTGGGTGGAAGGCAGCATTGGTCTCTCTGGTATGCATCTGACTCATGTTTAAGGTAGACTGCTACCCTCCTGGGTCTGCACACTCATAAATACCCTTGGTTCCTAATACCCTGGGATTGGATCCATGTTATCACCACTACAGGATCAATCCATGCCTTAAAAACGTGAAATGGCTTTACATGGAGCACCTTTGGTGGGTATTTACCCACAGACCCAGCTGGCATCTCTCTCCATCAAAGCCATTTCAGTGCTGAGTGCTGTCTGGAGTTGTCCTAATAGACCTGCTCTAAGCAGATCAAGAAGTTGCAGAGCTGTGCCGGTGGCAGGTGATCCCTGTAGTCTCAGGGTAGGTACACAACTGAAGGACTGATGCACCTGCTGTAGTCTTTGCCTAGCAGAGGGAAAAGGAACCTTGAATCATGCCAGAAACTAGATCTTTGCAAGAGACAACCAGCATGATTCAGTCCCAGTGCTCTCCTAAATAACCACCTTCTGCTGGGGGTTGTATTTCACTCCATGGCACTGAGCACATCCATGCCTTTGTGCTGCAGGGACCGATCAGTCCAGCCCCATGGGCCATGCAGAGCATTCAGTGGCAGCATCCTTCTCACACCCAAAAGGGGCTCTTGCATTATTCTGCTGCCTTTTTTTTCCCCATCGGTGCTTGCCTATGTAATGTTCTTCCCTTACAAATTTCATCTTGCTGCACTGTGCATCCAAACGATTCTGTGATGGAGCGCACAGGGAAAAAAAATTATAATGCCATTAAAAGTTATCATAAATTTCAGATCAGCATCATTTTTAATCCGATACACAATTTTACTGCCTCTATAAAGTAGGTGATTTGCAGTGGTCTGAGGCGTCTCCTGGCGCGTTTTACTTCTTTTTAAATTAAACACACCAACTTTGTGCTGAATTCAGAGTGCGGACATAAAAAAGGGGGTAAAAAGGAGAGGGAAGGGACATCAGATGGGAATTGCAATTGAATCTTTATATATGCCATCTTGGTACTGTGGTACTAAATATAGTGCCAGGTAAATAGATGTGCTGAAATATTCAGAATAAAAAACAAATGTTCCAATAGCAGAGAAACTGAGCATGGAAAATGTTTCCCTTGCTGCTGTGCTTTGGAGGCTAAAATGCTGTTGTTTAAAACACTCTCTGCTGGAGGAACTCGTGTATCTCATGCATTAAATTATACACCGTGCACAAACATGTATTTTATGTCATATATTACGTGGTTTCTAACCTGCCCTTCCCCCTTCCCCCCCCCAGTGGAATGAGCAGTAAACTCAGAATATCCAAATAATATAAATATGACATTATGTCATTTTCTGATATGAATTTTTTAAGACTGGAAATGTAAACAGACAACACTTCATGGGGAAATGCTTGAAATTAAGATCAGAGGTGTGGTAATTATGTGCTGGTGATGAGCGCTTCACCTGCTTGTAGGCCCATTGATGTTACAGCCTGACAAAGCCACAGTGATGGCCTGATGGGGTGGTCTCTATCACAGCTGTTCTGTCCAGTCACCCTTGGTGATGGGGGAGCAGTAGTTTGCAGCTGATCTCATGCATATCTCTTCTATAAACACATCCAGCCTTTGCTCAAGGTCTTGAGGAGATGAAAAATTAACTGGTGGCTTGGGTAAGCTGTTCACTGCCTTCAAAACGGTATTTCCTCAAGGTAGTTCTGAAAGAGTTTGTTTCTGTTGTGGCTTGCTAAATTTTCCTTAAAAAAAAATAAAAAAAATAGATTCAGTTTTTAATTTTATTTATTTTTTTACCTTCAGTCATGGCCACATTGGCTGTTAAAGAGGATTCATGAGGCTCTGCAGGGCCATGCCAGAAGACCACGAGGTCAAAAAAGTAACTTAGAGAAAGAGTATGTACAGTTGCAATCTCTTTGTTTCCTAGGCTGAGAGATCCTGATTTGAATAAATAGTTTTGCCCATGGTAGCAAGAAGCCAAAGGAGCTCCATTTCAGTGGGACCTTCCCCCAGCAGCTCATGTTTTCACTGGGATGAGCAGTGCAAGAAGAATTTTTCCTGTGGTTTGGGTTAATTGGGTGTAAAATGACTGAATGGAGTGAGCCAGCTCTCCTGCCCTGACACATCCTTATTTCCCAGCTCTTTGTTTGTGCTTGTTTTGAGCCAGGGCAATTTCTTTCCTGGCTATGGGCTTTGTCGGCAGCTCCCGATCTCCTTCAGACTTCCCTGCATGGGTTTGATCTTTCAGCATCATTTTTCCTTCCTCCCTTCAGTTACATGCAGAGCAGAGAGCTGCCTTTTCCCAAAACTACTCTGCCTTCAAGTGCTTTCCTATCAGGCTCAACACTGCAACAGGCCCAAGGGCATGATATTTTATTTATTTTGATTTATATAATTAAAGAGACATCAATCCCTGAGTTGAGCCAGCCTTGTGCTGATGACGTGGTAGAATGCCACTGGCGTTAAAAGGGTGGTTTATTTTAACCAGTGCTCAGACAGCAGTCACTGACACCATTTAGCAGCTTGTCATTTTTGCTGGCAGCAAAAGCATCTCCAGGTCTCAGAGAAATGGCAGTTTCCTCAGGAAAACTGCCTGTGTCTGGGGTGGAGGGGATGCAGGTTTCCTGCTCAATTCCAGGCTCTGACCTCTGCTGCAGCACCAGGGCTGTGCTGTGGCTTGCAAGGAAAGAGATGCCTTGGAAGCACCCCCAAAAGTCCCTTCCTGTGCCTGGCATTGGCTGTGCTCTCCTCCCTGCTGCATTTATAAGCACAGCAAGAGAGAGAAAAGTGATCTGGGGAGCTGTGCTCCCCTTCCCAATCTTTCCCATGGTCAATCACTGCTCAGTTTGCATATTCCCTACTGAACTCTGGAAATCCTTCAGCTCTGACCCTGCTTTTTTCCACCATGCCATTTGTGTGCACCACATTGGCAGGACTCTTTGGAAACCCCAGTTTGTGCAGAAGTGATCTGGGAGTTAGAAATCAAGATGGCTGTTTGCAGCTAAAAGATCTCTGAGCAAAAGGGGAAATCCTGCTTATAAAAGTGCAGTGCCTTAAGAGAAAGCAGGTACCAGATTTACCACCTCCTAAAAGCTCTGTGTCCATCCTGCTGCACACTTTGAGATGGGAGTCCTCCTGCCTTTATCCCATGGGATCATGGCACAGCCTGGACAGAAAATAGCTCCTGGGGCACACTGATTTTATGCCTTTCAAATCCAGGGCTTGCAGTAGGACCACCTTCCTACTTATTGAAATACAAAAGAGGGTAAAGCCCACATAGTTCTAAAGAGAATTGCCAAATATTGATACTGGGAGAGAGCTGACATTGTATAAATAATGAATAATGCTTCTAATTACACTAACTTTTATTTTCTATTAGTACAGCTGATTCCATTCCATTTTCCGGGCTGGATCTTCAGCTGAGTGCCTGGCCTTTATTTGGAAAGTGGAAAACAAGGACAAAAACACACCCCACTATTAAAAAAATATTCTTAAAGTGCTGCTTTTAAGAAGGGGAATCATAGCTTCAGCCACCCATGGTGATCCCTTGTCTACAGGATGATCTCCTCTCCTACACTTTTGCTTGCTGTGGTTGCATTGCTCTGTCTCTGTTTTATTTCAGAGACTGCTTTCCTGCAGATGTTTACACTTCTGCTGGGTGGGGATGGAGGACAATGAATACCCTGGACCCTGGTGATGTTCCTCCATCACTGTCTGTGTCCTGCTGTCACCTGCCATCAGAAACAGGACATCATGCTGTGCTCTACTGCCCTCCTGCTGATGGGCAAGGAACAGGTAAGGGTAAGGCAGGGCTCATCCAAACATGTTCTCCAGCAGGGAAACAAAAACTTGCTTGGGAAATGGAAAGCTGCTTGTTTTCTCTTCTTTTTGTGGGCTGGGAGGAAGGTGATGGGGACCCTGGCTCTGTGTGTACTTGGGGTTGTGTTTTCCATCACTGCAAGCTATAGATTTAGTTTCAGCACTGTTTTCTGCTATAGAAAAGAAAGCTTTTGAGACTCCTATATTATTCTGTTGCTACTTTGGCTTTTTTTTAATTTTTTTTTCCCCCCCCCTTTTCTAAAATGGTGAAAAAACCTCCTAGCAAAATGTTTTTTGTTTTTTTTTTTTTTTTTTTTCCTGCTTTTGAGTCAAACTAGGACTATTTTTAGCTTGGGGTTGTCCAACAACTTTCCTTTAGCACCTCCAAACATAAGCAAACTAATACGTATTCTCGCAGCTGTCTCCATCCCCTCTGAAACCGCAGTCACATGAAGGAATTGCTTTTATGCATTTCTTTCTATGTACTAAGGAATCCTTACACTTTCCTTTTCAACCCCTGCCTCTGTTTTGCTATCAAGCATTGCAACTGCCTGCTCCCTGACACATCCTGTGATGGAAATATCTCTACTCTGCCCCAGCACTGTGACATGCTGTGCACAGACTGTGTGAGCCTGATCTATCCCAAAGTGTCATTAACTCTGCTCTCCCTCTGTTATCCATAGTGTCTTGATGGCTTCCTTTTTAGCCCTGTAAGACTTTACCATCCCTTTTTATTCTCTCTCCTACATCACTTACTACCTACCTGCCAGCAGGGGAAGCTGGATATGCATGGATAGACCATCAGAGGTGATCGTGCTGGATCTGCTGGGCAGGGAGGGTAAGAACAACGCTGTGCAACAGCAGGACCTACAAACCAGCCAGAGGGCAGAGGAGAGCAAGTCCAATACCGTCCTCCTGTTGCTTTTTGTTTCTTTGGTCGGTTTTGCTGGTTGCAAATAACAACAAAAATTGTCTGGGTTTTGGTCCCTCCTATCATGGCTCCTAATGGTTTCTTCATCCCTTGCTGACTCTCCCAGGGTTTGCAAACTCATTTTGCACAAGCTCAAGATATTCTCAAAGGCCTATATTGGTAGTAACTCTGCCTCAGAGTTTCAAGATGGAACAAAATATTCCCATCAGGCTCCAAATATTTCCACTGGCTCATTGGCCACTGAGCCAATGTCCTGAATGAACTGAGAGTTTGCTTAAAAGTGAGAGGTTGGAAATTATTCCCATGGCGGTATTAGGTAGCAAGGGTGATTTGCTATAGAAATGCTTCCTCAGATTCCAGAAGTGCATCAACTTGTGGCTAGCTGGAGCAGATACCTGGCTGTCTGCTTTTCCAGCATTTGATTTCCAAGCGTTTGATCTGGGTTTATTTTTATTTCTTTCTTGGCTGCTCATTTGGTTTGTGCTGTCTTGCTGCTTGTTACTCATGAGCTGTGTGTCTCATACCAGCCTGAGCTCAACATATCAGCAAGGAGAATGGTGTGGTCTATGGATAGGAGCTGAGCGCCTCTTCCCAAAGCACAGGTTCAAATGCTGCTGCTGATCTCAGCTTTTAGTATAATATGTACTCAGTTGGGATGGCTGACCACCCGAAGTCTGGTCAGGGCCAGCTGACAGACAAAAAAGGACTTTGTTAGAGTGAGCTGACCTTAGGAGTTCCATCTTTTCAGCATCTTCTGATCATGACCACAACAGGGACCTTGAAATCCCAGACAGGTAAGGTGTACACTGAAGATGCTCAAATAGTGCAGACTGTGTTGTAGAGGCACATGGGAAGAGAAGCAAAGATGTAGGCGCACAAAAGTGACATTTGATGATCCAATATCCCATATGGGTGGTGAAGTATGATCTGCACTAACCTCCCCGGGCCTTTTGAGAAGAACTGCAAATGTGAAAGACAGACAGAGCACAACTTGCCTCAGGGGAATTACTCTGTATGAGGAAATGGGGCATCTTCTCACATCTGGAGAAGGCAGGAGAGCCTGGCGACATCCACAGCTGGTTGCACCAAGCAGAGGCAGCATGTCAAACAATTTCCTTCCCTGTGCAAATACCCAGCTGGGTGCTTTGGAGGGGCTCCTACATGGCAAGCACACCCAAATAGGAGCTGACACCTTCCATCTCCCCCTGCTTTGACAGCACTGGCTCCGATCAATCCCTTAGGATCTGCAGGCAGCCCTGTAGCACTGGTGGCCAGCAGGGCAGCAGACCTGGAGACATGGGATGCTCTTTGCCTGCTGATCACTGGGTCCCTACTCCCTGCCTCTGTGCTGCTGGGTGAGCCTCAGCTCCCAGGGATGCCTGGGTTTATGTGTGTAGGCATAGTTTTAAGCTAGGCCCTTAATGCTATATGAACATTGAGGTTTTTTTCCCTTTATTTCTTTTTTCCTTCCTTCCACTCCCCCATTTATTTCTTTTTTTCCCTGTGGTTTAGTTTCTCTCTTAACAGGAAAAAATGATCAAAAATAAGAAAACAATCACTGTTTGAAAGTGAATGAAGGGCGCTTTCTCCCCTTCCCCCATGCTTTTTTCCTACTTTGACATCTCAGTGGTTTTTTTTCTTTTAGCCGTGGTTTCTGGGATAGGTGATAACTGCCAGTAATAGGATTAGCATTGATTTCTTTAGCAAGAACAGAGATGTGGCAGTTCCAGCCATTTACTGAACTGCCAGCTTTGAAATATCAAAAAAAGAAAGAAAAAGAAATCTGCAGAAAAAAAAGCTTCTTGCAGCATTTTAAAGAAAGGAAAGCCTGTGTGAATTAAAATACACATGCACATATGCACAAGCACACACACACACACACATATACCCGCCCATATAGAGTATATAAATATATATTATATGTATATTTTATATATATATATGTATCTTGCTTGGTGCTTTTTTTGTTAGCGTGTGATAAAGGATCAAAAGAACTGTCTCTGTTCTAAGCTTCAAGAAAGCCTTTTTCAAATTCATTTTGCTTTCTTTAGCTTTCACTTGCTAACATATTTTAGGAGCTAATCTTACATATTTACTATTGTATCCTGACTTTTTTTAACCTTGAAATGCAAGCAAAGACAGAATGAGAAAGGGGGGAAAATAAAGGATTCAGAAGAAAAAGGAGGGGATGTGCCTATGGAAGATTGTTTTGTGTCTGCTCTGGAGACATAACATGAAACCCACCCAGTGCTAACTTTGGTGTGGCACATTTTCTCCTTGCTGCTAGTAGCAGAGTTCTGGAGGGATGTGGATTTGAGCTTCAGCAAAAGCTTGGGTTCTTCCCTCAGTCTCTGGGAAGTCTCCACATTTACTTCAATGTGCCTGACCACAGAATCCCAGGCTGGTTTAGGTTAGAAGATGCTTGTAGTTTCCAAGATCAGAGTTGCTTCTGAGCACAGTCCAGGTCTTGAGGAGACCCTTGCTCAACACTTTACCTGCTGATCCCCAAGAACCCAATTATTGTATTGTTCAAAACAAGACTCAAAGCTTGCTGTAGAAGCATTAGTCATTTCTCATCGGGTCTTGAGCTGACAAGCCACTTCTATAAGAGCTTATCTTTATGCAAAGGGTGCATTCAATGACTCATTGTGCAGATGCACAGCAAACCTTGCATTAGGCTGGAATTAGGGCTCATTTTCAGCCTGTAAACCCAAAACAAAAGAGCAACCTCAAGTCATAGCCAGCTAGAAGAAAGCCCTTAGTGCATGAGGAACTGGTACACAATACTCTGCTCAGTTTTCTTTAGCAGCATCTCAGCTTCATAAGGAGCTTGGGATGGATGTCCATAGAAAACCAATTGAAAAAAATGAAAAAAGGAGATCATCAGATGTGTTACTTGTAGTTACAGTCAGGATTCACTAAAGTGCTTGCAATTTGCTTGTTTCACCTGTAAGGGAATCTCTAGGTAGTGCTACATAAGGTGACAAAATGCCCCCAAAAAGAACCATAAATAGACCCAGCCTGATTTAGATAGGGTCACTTCTCTATGTTTTCCGTACAAGAAGGGACACTGGGCCTGCTTCTGTGCAGGACCTCTTGCTGTCCACCAGCAGGAGATAAGCCTCTGTGCTGTTATAGACATCAATTCAGCCATATGCCTTTTATCATCATGGTGTGAATCTCCCTTAATTTGACTGGAGTCACATGTGTATTTGTAGGCACACAGGCTGATGCCTCGCCGGCTCCTGGAGATTTGCATTTCTGTGTTCTTATTAACAATCGTCCAAAGATCCGTGATGCTCATTTCACAGACTCACCTTCATTGTGCCCTCTAATCCACGTCCCCAGGGTCTACTTCTGACATTCAAGCTTCAGAGCAGCTTACAAGCCTTTATGGTTTATTTTAACATCAAACTGCCAAAGGAATTATTGTTTCTTTTTTCTGCAAACATGGAACTCCTTCCTCCATCCCCCCTCCTTCAAATGCTTAAAGACTTGTCATGATTACACTATGGGTAAAGGAATGCTGGGGCTGGTGTTGTGGTTGTGCTTCTAACCTTACAGCATCAAGACTGCTGGAAGAATGTTCCAGCAAAACCAATAAGGCAAAACCCCCAGTTGCTCTGGAGATGAATGGTGGGGGGAAGGGGTTGTGTGATACAGTCTTCAAAAGCATCAAAATGCACTAATTCTGTGTTATTGCATGAGAGAAAGCTAAGAAAGGACATGTTTGGGTGTGGTAAGCTGAAGGCATAGTATTATCTCATGTTTTCAAGAGTTAATATGCAATCTTTGCTCTCTTGCAGGAAGAAAGTTCCCAAATTGCTGGAAAGAGCATTTTCATGGGTGTGCCTGGACTATTGGAAATGTTGCTGGGAAAGTTACAGGGATCAGGAGCCACCTTTTTTTTCTGCAGCTGGCCTGATTTGTTAGATGGTATGACCAACACAGTTATACTCTATGTTTTCCTGTCCTTGAGCATCCCAATATGACTGTGTTGATGCCTTTTCCAAGCTTGATGGCCTTTGCACTGGCTCACCTTTTCCTAACAACAGACCATCCTAGAGCTAGTTCCTGGACTGGAAAACTTGTTGAGCTTGTGCCCAAAGGGATGATAACTATTCTATGATTCTATGTTTGCAGCGGTCACGAGGGACTCTGCAAAAGTCACCCCTTTGCTGGGAGAATCTCTTCCAAATTGCTTAAAGACGTGTGACGTTTCCTAGCTAGTTTAAATAGATGATTATTTTTATTCATGGTAACCACAGTAGCAATAGTTTATATTACAAGACAGCCACAGAAGCAAGTCTAGCAATGTGTTATCTCAAACCATGTCTGTAGTTGTTCTGCAGGACGATGAAAGCCTTGTGCTGACATTGCTGTTTGCTCCCCAGCACAAATTGCTTTGCTGTGTCCAGGCTGGTGTAGGGCTCATTGCACTGGTTTTGAGACACCCAAAAAATAGCTGAGAATTTGTGTGATGAAGCCAGCCAACTCTACTGCACTTTTTCCAGTTTCCAGAAGTTTCCTGACTGATTGCATCGGTCTAGAACATTTTTAGCCAGTTGCCTCCCACAGTCCTTGAGCAAACATCTCTACTGTGGCCCTCTGAGCTAAACGCAAGCTCTACTCTGCCACAGGCTCCCATCACTGTTACTCCGGACTAGAACACTTGAAATATCTTTTCTGGCCTTACTACTTTTAACCTACAAATATTCAGTGACTGGAAAATAGATTCCAAAGAAATGGGTTATAATTAACCTTTTGTTGCCACGCAGTTTCAAACGTTCTCATTTCAACCTCTCAGCTCAGGCAACCTCTTCATATCTCTTTCTCTTTTAATTTCCTGGAGTTAGCCGTGCTATAACTTCTGTGCGCACCAGGGGACACTTGGAGAAGGGAGCAATGCCAAACTCCCTAAAGAATCCCTGTCCCTCCTGGCTTGGGGCTTTTGGCTTCATGGATCTAGCTGTATTTCAGTGCCTGGGTCTTTTATGTTCTAGATAAATTTATAGAAATTTATGCTTCAACAGTGCTTAACACAGGCAGCTCCTACCATAGTGGCTCTGCTTCATGGGAGATTTGGAGACTAAGCAGGTCTTCTGAGATGTTCCTCTCTGGATCTACCAAAACCACACAGTGCTATAGATGTGTTGCAGTATCCAAAAAACATTGAACATTGCAGAGAGGTGCTTGCTAGGACAGCAGTGTCAGTGAAATCCTAGGCAGAGAGAGGTGGAAAGGACTCTGGGATGACCTTTGCTGCAGCATCTTTTAAATCTTACTGCTCCAGGTGGGTAGTGGGTAGTACCTCCACCAGTACAGGCAAAACCTTCTCCCCCAGTAGCCTGTCTCTGCACTTCAGCAGCCTCATTTCTGCATATCTAGCCTTAGCCTCTCCTGCTGTGGTTTAAGCTCATGACTACTTATCTTACCTACCAGGAAGAAAAGCTATCCCTTCCTCTTTCCATAAGCCTTCTCTGTACTTGGAGATTATAGCAGTGTCCCACCTCTCCTCCAGCTGAGTAACCCCAGCTTCTTCAATCTTTCCTCAAAGGCATTGTTTTCTGGTCTTGTGATAATTCCTATCTTTATTTTGTGGGCTTGCTGAAAAACCAATGAAACAAACCAACCCAAACATTTTACATGGGGAAATGCGGATTCAGACTTAGCAAAAGAATTGTGTGAATTTGTTACAATTTCAGGGAAGTGCCTCATTTTAACATGTTCTAAATCTAGTGGAATTGAAACATGTTTCCTTATTTCAAAAATGCAGTGCTTTGATTCTTCTGGATGAAACGATGATTCATTCAATAAAGTACTGTGATTTTTTTTCTTTCCTGGAATAGAAAGATATTCCACTTGCGAAAAGCAAGAGACCCAGAGAACCAGGGTGGCTCGTGAGCCTTTCAGTCTGTCCCACTGATATTGCGGTGCTTACAATACAAGATCCCATTCAGAAATTTCACAGAGGGCCCAATAAAATCCATCCAGTCTTTTGCCTCTTTTGGATTGCTCTAGACAACAATTAAAACTCTAGACAATAATCAAAACAACTGCACTGTGAACTTGCTCTCTTGCTTCTTGGAAACGCTGTGGCCTGGGGTTCACAACCATGTGTTGGCTCTGAACCACCAGTGGGAAAAATAGGATTTGTTATTTGGGGAAGATGCTTTGGCTCTTTCTAGATGGGAACGCATACCTAGGATGCCAAGGTGCGGGACTTGCCACAGATGGTGCCCTTCTAGCCTGTCACCTCATGTGGTGCCTCTGTGGCCAGGCATGATCCAGGTGCACCAGGGAGAGGTGTTAAATCCAGAGGGGTGAAAGAAGGCCAGAAACACCAGAATAGTGCCATAGAGTGGGACACACTACTGCTCCCATTGAAATAAATGGAAGGACAAGTAGCATCCAGTGTGGCATAACAAAGCGCCTGCGAAAGATAGGAGTGTAAAGAAAGAACCTATAGTGAAAACTGGAGAAGGGAAAGAGAACTAAACAAGAATATACAGTCTGTTAAGGCTTGCAGGGGAAAGATAAGGCCAGCTCAGAGAGCAGAAAGGCTTAAGGGGAATAAAGAGAGCTTTTACAATTATATCAGGGAAAAGGGAATACTAGAGAGAAAGTAGTTCCATTAATAAATGAAGAGGGAGACAAAAATCAATGTGTTGCTAAAATGGTAGAGCTACTGAACTCCTTTGCTCCAACAGTATTTAACAAGGTGAGAAGAGAAGAGGGGCATAGAAGTTATAATATAATGAGGGCTTTGACAGTGTGATTCTTCAGGGGAAAAGTGGCTTGAGGGAGAAGGCACCTTGGAAGACGAAGGATGCAGTACAACAAACAGATGTGCTTGCCCAAGCCTTTTGGGAACTGCTCCATTAAATCATTGGCAATTATTTCTGGAGAATAATAGGAAAACAGGTAAGGATGGCCAAACGTGACCTGGATATTCTTTATTTTAAATGACCAACTGTGGAAAAAAATAACACCATCTAGTGAGTTTACTAGTCCATTAAGTAGCAAAATCATTTCCATGTAACATATGTTAATACCTAAGAATGAAAAGTAGTTGAGCCTTGGGGAGAAAACTCCAATGCTGTGGACAACAGTGGAAGTAGGCAGTGAAGAACTGTAACTTATGGTTGATGCTTCCTTAGTGTCACATTCTTGTGAGCAGAGCAGTAATACTACAGCAGGGTCTGTGAGGGGTTGAGTGTGGCTGCAAGACACAGCTGACCAGTGATGCACAGCACATTGTTGTGCCTCATGGCCATGTAAATGGCCATGCAAAACATTCATCTTTGGGATGAGAAATGTTACTTCCCCCCACCTTTTTACTACAAGTGGTTAGCTGGAAATTCGGAGAGGGATGGGGTAATCAAAGGGAATAATAGAAAAAGTGGATTTGCAAAAGGTCTTAGAGAACAGCGAGGTGCTAAAACCAAGTAGCACTGGCCGAACTCTGTGCTGGTTATACCCCTGTGGAGTCTTCCAGGGAATTCAGTAGGAAGGGAACAAAGTCCTGCAAAAAGCCTCAGAGAATTCTGCTTCTGAGGGAGAAAACCACCTCATTTTGGGGTATTTCTCTGCTTGCCAAGGAGTCTGAAAAAAGGAGACACATGTAAAGAATGACACATAAAAAAAGTCTGGTTGAGGTTTTTTTTCCTTAGCAGAAGATGGGTATTAAATAGCAAGTTTTAGAAACAGTAATTTATTCAATTTCTGTTTGAGGTGTAATAATCCTCGCGGTTTGGCACTTTAGCTACCTATTGCAAAAATGTATTGTGATAGTCTTCACTATAGTGAAATTAGGAAGTGGTGCTCAGATGCAATCAAGAGTGACTGGCAGGTGTAGGGGAAAGTGGCTGAGCTGCTTTAGTTCCACATGCCAAAACAATTGGAGATGTTCTTCCCACCAAGCAGTCAGCCAAGAGGCAGCTTCCCAGAACTCTGAGGCACTTTGACTGATTAATTCAGCTGATAAATTCAGTGCTTCAGTGGGTAAATTTTGGGAAGACAATCTTATAATGCAAGGCTTGTGTTCTTCCATCTGCAAGCACCTGCCAATCATTCCCATCTGAGGAAATGGGATGCCAGACAGTGTGATGCTCAGCTGTTTGCTCCCAGAGCAATGCTCACAATTGAGGTTATGGCTTGGTTGCTTACCAGAGGCCACCAGGCTATTTTTATCCCATTCTCTTTATTTATTTTGTTTATCTATTTATTTATTTACATTTCTGTTTCTTAGAGCTCCTAATGGGAATAGTATTTATCAGCACTGCTCTTCCAAAGCCCATTTGTATGGCACTTGGTCGCTGATCTTTATTTGTGGGCTCTGTGTCCTGATGTTGTCTCTATGATGTGCTACAGTATTATTTCCATCTATCAGGGAAGGATAAGTCTTTCAAGGTAAATAGGCTTGTTAGCTCTTGTGAAACCATCCCTTCTGAGCT
This sequence comes from Agapornis canus, assembly GCA_036873685.1. Classification (NCBI taxonomy): domain Eukaryota; kingdom Metazoa; phylum Chordata; class Aves; order Psittaciformes; family Psittacidae; genus Agapornis; species Agapornis canus. Next base: position 26,352 of record JBAFWW010030167.1, on the reverse strand, counting down.
AAGGACCACTTTCAAGGCAAGTGTGGTTTCTGTTAGGCTCTGAGACATTATAACCGTCTTTCAGTACCTAAAGGGAGCCTAAAAGAAACCTGGAGACTTTTGACAAGGGACTGTAGTGACAAGACAAGGGAAGAACAGCTTTGAAGTGACAGAGGGGAGATTTAGATTAGACCTTCTAAGGCAGAAGCTTTTCCCTCTGAGTGTGGTGAGGTGCTGGCAAAGGGTGCCCAGGGAAGCTGTGGCTGCCACGTCCCTGGAAGTGCTCAAGGCAAGGCTGGATGTGGTTTGGAGCAAAGAAGGAAGATGTCTCTGCCCCTGGCAGGGGTTTGGAACTGAATGAGCTTTAAGGTCCCTTCTAGCCCAAATCAGCCTGGGATTCTATGATCTGACACTGCTCCAAGCCATCTAGCTTGAGTTTCGGGGTATGATCATATTAGCCTGAGCTCCTGACAATTAAAAACTCTCGTAATGATGATGCTCATAATTTTGCCACCTCCTCAAGGACCATTGAGCTTGCCTTCAGGCAAAATCTCTCTGAATGCATGCAGAAATGAAACATGACTCTTGTAATCATGGCTGCTCAGGTATTTTTGAATTGAGGCAATTCCTGATCAGAAAACCTTTTTGCCAAGAATCAAATTTTTCTGTGGGGAGATTGATTTTTATGGAATTTTTTTCCAGGAAAATGAAATCAAATCCTTTCCCTGGTGACAAAGTTTGTCTCTGCATCTGTCTCAGTGGCTCATGGGCTTCTCAAGAAGCCTTTGCACCAGTTTTGGAGTGCACAACGGGTGATATTTTTGAGTGAGCCCTATTGGAGGCCAAACAGGACAGGGTGGAAAGCACCTGTAACTCAAACTGGAATGAACCAGGAACTCTGTGCAAAACGTGATGTCCTGTTCAGTAGATTTTTCTCAACTTCTTCCAAGAGAAGGCTTTGGGATTTTGCCATTCAGCCTGGCTTTACTATCAGTTAGGCTTACAGTGTTGGAGCTTTCAGCATGAAGATACATATACATGCTTTTTAGTTGTCCTATTTGCAACAGATTTCCTCAGCAAGAGACAAACAAAAGTCACATTGCATTGGACTCAGCAGGGGCTCCACCTTTCCCCAGCAAAGCAATGCTTGTGCAGTGAATGTCTGAGCCGTCTTCATTCCACTGTAAGGAAACCATTTTCACCTGTGGCTATTTCTACCAGTGCCAGTTGTAACTGCCTTTCCCTGCCAGTAGTCCCGCAGGATTAGTAAAACCAACTGGAGTGCATTGGAGAACCTTTCTGCTGCCTTTGGCAGAACTCTTGGGATGCTGAGTCTCAGGTAAATTTGTTCGTGTAGTGTTGGGAAGCTGTTTGGCCTTGGAGAAGCTCTTCCTAAGCCAATACTTGCAATGAGAACTGTGGAATCAGATAGGGACAGATAAATCAGGGATGAGTGACGAGTCAATATGCCCATGGTGGCTGAGGACCAAGGGGGATTTCTCTGGCTGTATCTGGGGCATGAAAAAGGCTGCGTCTTCCCCAGAAGGTATCATTTCCCCAGTGGTACCCATCTGCCAGGTTTGTGGTGGAGAGCGGAGGTTGGGGCAGCGTTTCTGCTGATGTTCTGTGTAGCAGTCCCTTCTCCTCCCCTGTTTAATTCTTCTTGCATGAGATCTGTGCAGCAAGGGATGAATTTCAGCCATAAAGATTGCTAGACAGCTCCTGACTCTTACACCACTGGGTAAAGAAACAGCTTCCCAAAATGCTATTACAAGGTGTTGCAATCTCTCATCCCCTATGTCCTAATACCCTCAACCTGCCTAAAACAATGGCAGCCTTTCCCTGTCAGGTCGCTTTGAAACGTGGCTTGCAGTCTGCAATAAATAGCCCTGCACAGCACTGTCATTAAGAAACTATTACAGAAATGGCTGGGCTTCTACTTGGCTGCATCAATGCAGAACCTGTATTTCTTATTTATTTGTTCCGTTTGTTTATTTTACTGGACCACCCCATGAACCTGGGAGAAACATGCTAGAAAAAAAAATTACAGCAACGCCAACTATTCTGGGAGATACACGAGCCCCTCCATGTTTATCAGGTTGAGGGCACTGTATTTTGATGTCAATAAGCAATTTTTCCAGCCCGGTCTCCTGCCCGACCCTTTTAATCCATCAATATATTATTAGAGATAAAGTTGGTGGAAGCCTGCTGCAGTTAGAAGATAAATGACATCTCTGAAGTCAGGCATTAAAGACTAGATTAAGGCCTTGTGACACCGTTTTCAGTGCTCATCTGTGCACTTCTGTTCAACCTATCACACTGAGTGACAAGAAAGAAAAATAATGAACTGGGCCAAGGAAAGAAGAAGGGAAAAAAAAGGCAGAAAGAGAGAGAGATTTCCTCCCCCCCCACCCCTGACACACAAACTACATCAGTTCACACTCAGGATTAGACTGTATTTAAAAAAAGGGAACGGGGGGAGGCTGGAACTGGATGGTACTATATGGATTAAAAGAGGAGAAAGGGGAAGCTGAATGAGGAATTGCAGTTTGGTTTTGTCCTGGGTTTATTTTATTTTATTTTATTTTATTTTATTTATTTCAGCATTTAATTTAATTTCTTTATTTCATTTTATTTTTTAGCTTGCAGGAGTGACCTAGTTGAGTTTACAGGATCCTAAGGGTTTTGTCTGGAGCTAAAGCAAATCCCATTTAGGACCAAGGAAATACATCCTTTTGAGAGACCAAGTTAAAAAGTCCACAGATGGAGACCTCTCCTCCCTTGCTTCCTTTCCTTTGTCTTGGTGCAGTCATGGTAAGGTTTTACTTGAGTAGGTTATCACCAATTTTAAAGACATGTGTGCGCATATGTGCTTGTGTATGTGTATGTTTCACAGTGCTATGCAGGAACATGACCACTGCCCTTCCTTTCATATGCAGAGCCCCTCAGACTGATAATGTTACAAATGCATCTTTAGAGACCAGCTATATGCTGCTGAAGGATGGGTATGACTTTCCCATGGCCTGACCATTCACTTTGCCCTCCCAAAACTTGGGCTCCTTACAGCTGCCACAGCCTTGGAGCAGCACCAATGCCTCAGCTCAACACTATTTCTGGGCATGCTGCTCCTCAGTATCAGCCTTAGCTTTCCATGGTCTTGCTGTAGTGGGGAGGTCTTTACCCTGTCTGTGCTGGGGAACAGAAGATGACAAGTCAGCCCAAGCATCCTTCTCTTTGCACTGAGGTCATGGGGCTGTTCAATCAGCATAGCCCTTAGATAGCAGCCTTGTCCTGCTCTGATGCCATATCTGGCTTCATGGACCAAATTCCACGTTTTAGGTGCAGCAAGAGCTTGATCATGACATTTGGTCCCCTGAGACTGCTTTAGAAAAAGCTGTTGCTCCATCTTCATTTGTGGGGCACCCATCCATTGCCATCACACCATGATGAAGGCAAGCGTGAAGTAGTGGCTGGAAATAGTGGCTGGTCATTAGGTCCTGGCCTCATATGGTGTGATATCTAGAGAAATTAGGGCTATAATGGCACAGTCAAGGAGGGAGGGCAACTGAGCTGAGTTTAGCCTTTCCCTGATGTGGAAGGAGAGAGGGAAGGGAAGAGCACAGTTGTGTGTGGGGCTGGGCATGGCCCCCTCTGTGGATGTCTTCAGCTGGACCCACTGATGTGCACTGTGCTTGGTCTCTTCTACTCTGAGATGCCCAAGGTCAATGCCAGCCTTTGACAGAATGGGCTGTTTGAAAGAATAAGCATATGCTGTGCATCCCCCTTGAGAGAAGCCCTCACATCTCTAAATGGCAGGGCTTTTCTTCAGAAGAGGCAGCATAGGGGTTTCTTGTTGGAGAAAGGAGAAACTACTTCTACTGAGCAGCCATGTCTGGGAGCAGTGGCTGCACACAGAATAGTTTCCTCCAGGAGACCATTTCTCAGGCAGATTTGTCCACCCGGAACAACTATCTCCCCAGCAAACAGGGGACCTCATTCCCAGAAGTGAAGAGGCTTTTACTCTTTTTGTCAGGAGAAAGACCTTTCCTCACCAGTCAGAAAGTGGGGAGAGATGCATGTCAAGGGGCCTTGTCCACCATTTGGGACAATTGCCCCCACCAAGCAGCCTGGTGAGGGATCCTCCACCATGACATAGCAGAGAAGCCTGTGCTGAATCTAGCCTGGGATCTGACATGCCTCACTGGGGTCTCCGTTCTGTACAGTATGTACATTGCCACTGTCTTCTTTTGAAGATATTTTTTAATGTCTTAAAAGGAAGATTACTTTGTTACAATCGTTCAGCAAAGGGTTTCTGCGCCTGTAGAAAATATTAATAGACTATTATGAGGTCCTACAACTAATTTTTCCACACATATCATCTGTCTTTGCATGGTTATTAAACTCCAACAATATTTCATGCAATGCTTTCCTGCTAAATTAATTTGGTTTCTTCTTCTCCTACTTCTATTTTTTTTTTTTTTTACTCCTTCCACAACCTTTAAAATTAAATTGAATCTTCATAATTATGGCTTTTTTGTTGTTAGTCATATCTTTTTCTTTTCAATTTTCCTATCAAAGTGGCTATACAGTTTAATAAAGATGTAAAGAAACAGAAATGAAAGTGTAAGGGACAGGAAGAGCTGTGTTGGGATCAGAGACAGGGCTCTAGGAGAGCTGGGATATTCTGAAAAGGGTGGGATGGAAGTAAGTGGGGAGCTGAACAGCACCATTCTGGGTTGGCTCCAGCCTACATGGAAAACTATGTGGTAGAAACAGTTGCTAGAAATGACTCATCAGGTAAGAACATGGAGGAAGTGTGCCCCTAACAGGACTCTTCCTGATTCTGCCATTAATTTTGGTGTTGGTCTGATGCAGCCTAGGGTCATCTACTGCACTTTGCAAGCTGAGGTACTAAGAGGAGGTACCCTTCAGGCAATGCCTCTTGCTTGTACGAGCTAATGTTCCCATTCAGACATTCAGACCCAACACGCAGGATCACTGTTTGCACGTCTCTGGGGCTTTCCTGGGGTTACCCAATCCATGTTCTCCCTCTGAACTTCCTCTTCTCTCACCAGCTCCCAAAATCTGGGCATATCCTTGGCAAGGAAACCACAGCTGAGGAAATGAGTGCTTTGAACTGTGGGAGGACTGGCACAGATTTGCTGATGTCCCCAGACAACTGATGGTATCTGTTATCATGAGGCTTTTAGTCATTTCCAAGTCTAAACTGTGCAGAAAACTACTGTGGACAGGTCTCCTGGTTGGCAAGGTTTGTTCAGGCTGCAGCTGGTGTTATTCTCTTTACCAAGGGTGCCCAGTGGGTCTCTCCTCAGAGATGCTCTTCAGGGAGATAAAGTGGTTAATCTGCATTAATTATTAATCTTCATAGATCAGGATCATTTACTCTGTTTTTCTCTCATTTTGTCTGAGAAGTCTTCCTGAGTCAATCAAGAGTGAAAATAGAGTTAGTCTCTATAAAGGACTGAGACATCAAAGTAACTCACATAGAGTTTTTACCATTTCCTGGAAGTAGTATTAGCTGACTCCCTCTGGGACCTTGCCTTGCATATGGTTATCCAGGACTAAAAGCATCATGCTAGAGCTTTTGTGGCCAAGTCACTGTGTCAGACAAAACCAAGGAGAGCTTTTATGGTGGTCTAATCCACTTAGGGTTGGGCAGGCTGTCATGGACACCACATCCATTATGGGATAGACCAATAATTCATTGTCCCCAGAGGATAAATGTGGTTGCCAGCCTAAGCCAAAGACAAGCTTCCTACTCAACTCAGTAGCAACAAGCAGTTTATTTGCAGGTACATGAGCTGAGCTTGGTGAAAAATGGTCTATGGAGGTCATGTCCTAAAGGGGCCAAGTTGCTCTCAAACGAGTCACAGATGATGCCTATGTCATGACTGCAGTTGCCCTTCTTTGGTGAGAGACTCATATCCCTGTCATTCCTTCTCAAAGGAAATGACTGTTTCCATGGATTTACATGTGCACTTACCAATAGGTGGCACCACTGGAACAGAAATGCGAAACTCAATGTAAATTTTTCTGGAGAAGAGGATGCTGGGAATTTTCTTCTGCATGGCTATAGACTTTTCTACAAGCAAGGTATTGATTAGATATTGAAATCACAGTTATAACACACTGGAATCTAGGGGAATGTTAAGCAAAATGTGACAATCCGGATCAACCCAAACTGCTTGTGATACTGCTAAACCTCTTGAATTTAGATTCACACTCACAGTAGAGTGATAAATATTTAACGTAACATATTTCATAAAGTGATCGGTTCTTAGCCGTAATTAAGAGTTAAGTTGTTGTTTGGATATAGTTCACATGACTGTAGAAAAGATACCAATTTTTCTTGAATGAAAGAAGTAATCAGTTTTCCAGAGGAATTTCTGTAATTTGTGGAGTCTTTGAATATCCATTTCTGGTCCCATTCAGGAGGGAATTAACCTCCTTCTTCCAATAACTTCAGACAGAACAGTGACGAGAAGAACCAAAATGTGAGCCAGATCCTGCACCCATTTGCCATGATTTTAGGAAATTATTGCTTTGCTTCATGGCATGGTCACACCAGCATGTTTCAGCCCTCTTCTGTGAAACTGGGGCCTCTACAATGTTTTGAAACTTAAGGAAAAATGGTGTGAAAAAGCCCCAAGCAAATTGCACCGGTTACTCCATTCACCATGGGCAGACTATGATCCTGCCTAGATATTAACATTTGGATTATGCTATCCATTTTATACAGTTTAAAAACAGTACCCTTGTTTCCTAGTGTTCTAAGGATGATGAACATTATCCTTCACATCCCTTTGCTCATCAGTCATGTGTTTATGTACCAAGCATCTGGCTATATTTTTTTTTATATTACATGAAACTGAACCAAAAAAAAAAAAGCCCTCAACAACCTCCAAGGAAATCAAAACACATTTGGGCCAAACCAAAGTGAAATGCTAATTTTCCCCCTATGAACCACTGCCATAGCAAAATATTTACTGTTTATGATTATGCAGGCTTCTCATGGTAAGATTTTAGTGTGAGATTTATGGGCATGTTTGCTTTTATAATATGTTAAAAGTTCCTCAAAACATGACAATAGTCAGTTAAGGAATAATTTAATGGTGAGATATGAAAAAAACAAAATGTAAACTTAAGAGTTTTGGTGCAGGAGTTCAAGTCTTGTAAAGCCAAAATGAATTTCACTGATTCTTCCCTGTATTGCCCATTACTGCCGCCAGTGTTTATGTTCCATACTGCAGTCTAGATGGAAGAGTTGCATGGTTTTAGTTAAGATAGCTGAGAATGCTATAAATTGTGTGCAAAACTCCATTATAAGTGGACATTGAAAGTCTGTATGTTTTGCCTGTGAAGGTGAAGGAGGAAATACTGTTTGCCATTTCATGGTGAAGGTGATGCCCTCCTGGAGCTGACATGGAGGTGGTACAAAAGACAGCCCAGACCTCATGCTAAACAAGCCAGGATGTCTGGTCCTGGACTGGGCAGAGGTCAGCTGCTGGCAATGTTCCTGAGTTTTGCTCCCTCCTGGTTGCAGGTTTCAGCCAAGCTCTTTTGTTTATCACAACCTTGTCCAACCATGGATGGAAACCAGGATGGGAACTAGATGATCTTAAGGGTCCTTTCCAACCCTAACTATTCTATGATTCTATGGTGCAATCCTTCACTTTGGCACTTTGCAGTTGTGCAAAACCCATCCCCTCCTGATCACTGCTGGATTTTAGCCCTGAGTTTGAAAGACTTTTCTAAAAGAAACCCTGAGATTTCAACCCATGTTCACAAACCTCCTTTCCTTTCAGTGGATTGTTCCCTCCTGCATCCCAGCATGGTCTTCCCTTCCTGCAGTACTGAGATGCACTGTGCTTCCCTCTGATGGACACCCATCCCATTCTGCTGACAGCGCACAGGCTCTTCCCCAGCACTGTTAGGCATTTTGTGAGAGAAAGCCCTCTGATTAAAATGTTATCAGGAAAACAAACCACATAATCAACTTCTGCAAAAGCTGGTCCATCACAGGCAGAAAATATAGAGGATCTCTTGAAACATAACACAGCATCCTGAGAATGAGTGTCTGAAGCAGGGGGGTTAAGGAAATGTGGATGTGGGGTTGGGCACAAACATTTGTAATCAGGTATTCATCAGGCTCCGGATCTAGCTCCATTTTCTGCTCAGTGTTTAACAAATCGAGGAAGAAATGCCCCTGCCTGGGGTCAGAGATAAATCTTCTACCCTGGACAAAGGGTAGATCTCCTTGTCAGTGCACTGATTTATTGTGACCTTATAGTCAGACTCTCTGACTGCATGTGGCCATAGGTGATTTGTTCCTCTCAATACTCTGCTCAGTAACGGGGACCACTGTGGGCTCACTGCCATCTCTATGGGTTCAAGGTTTGGGTGGCTGTATCTCTGCATGGGTCAGCACTGCAGGTGGCTCAGCTAGAATGGCTTTGGTGGTGAAAGGGTTTGCTGTGCCTGAGAGTTTGGCCTCCAAGCCAGATGCCTCCTCTAAAGGCAATAGCAGACATGAGAAGAGATGGAAACATTGAACAGGTCTTGAAACAGGTCCATAGGGAAGACACAGACTAAACCTACAGGTAAGAGGGCTAAGTGAGAATCATCCTTTGATTTTCCTTCCACTGCTGGTTTGTACAGGTACAGGCTGAAGAGAAGCAAGTGCACCTTGACGTGCCAATAGTGAAGAAGCAAAACCCCATCCTGTTGGTTACCCCAGCCGTTTATCCCTGCAGGTAAAAGTTTATTTCCTGATTGAATTTAGGTTTAGCCTCCATTCACTGGCCTTTCCGCCTTGACCTATTCTCTAACAGGAAGGTGCCCAGAGCTGCTCAAGACCAGACCTTTAAGTTTTATTTCTGATACACTGAAAAGGTTATGTTCCCCAAGCGTTTCCCTATCAGCTATTGTCCTCCAAAGGTTGAGCCACTGTGATGCCTTTGTTCCCTCTGCAGCTGAAACCACTATCCTGGAGCTGGATATTGTCCTGCTCATGCCCAAGGCCAAACACTGAGATAAATCACCCCCTTGAACATCATTCACACCCCCAAGCTCCCCACTGGCACTTTCTTCTGCTTCTAGGCTCTTCAGGGCTAATCCAAAAAGGGGTGCAAAGGTTTCAGGGGCAAATATTGAAGGGGACTTTCTTTTCCCTCAGTGGGTATCTAAAGGAGTTCAGACACTGATCTCTCCACATGCTACCTTCTCAGCTCAGTATGATGAGGGAATTGGTGGGTGTGCAAACAGCCAGGTGTGGCACGAGTTTCTATTGCTGCCACTAAAACTCTGCATCTTAAACTGGCACAGCTTTTCTGTAACATGCATAAATTGCCTAGCACCTAAGCTACCTAAAATGTATTTCAGAGTGCTTGGTATAGCAGAGCCCTGATCCCTATTGGAACTGCTGTTGGGGAAAATCATGAGAATATATAACATAATAAATATAATTAATATAATATAAATAAATATATTTATATCTTATCATATCATATTTATTTATTGAGACACCCCCCAACAAAACCAAAAACATGGAGAATGGTATTTATCTGTATTTTACATAGCTCTTTTAAAGCACAAATCTTGGAAAGGCAAATTCACATTTCATGCAAAACCTGTCCGAAGCATGTTGCTTTGTGCAGAAACCTCCAACCCCAGCACTACCCTATCCCTTTCTTCTTTACAAACATACAAAGGGATAATAAAGTAGCTAAGAAGCAAGAGCACTAAAATTTCGTGCCCTGAGGGGCAAAATGGCATATATTGCCCCGAGCCTTTTACTGAGGCCAAAATATATAGGAAGAGACTTGGGAACTATTTTCTTTCCTCGTGCAATATTTTACCTCTACTGCCCTCAGAAGCAGTCAATATTTGTATAATATATATATAAAAATAACCTTAGATAGATGGATAAAAACCAAGTAAAATTCACCTCAGAAAGCCTTTTATTCCAACTGGAAAATTGCCCTGCAAATGTACTCAACACAATACCCACTACTTCACTTGAAAGTGACAGTTGCAGCTGTTAACGCCGCTACATTATCTCATCTTAGGAGACAAATTTCAGGCTATATTTCACTGTAGCCTGGTAATGTATATATGCCCTAAAGACTGCTCTAGCTAGATCTGTCTTGCTGTATAGATTTCAGATACGGATGTACACTTCCCAGGGTTTTTCCCTTCCCCCTTGTTAGTTAGGGAGTGCAGGAGGTTAATAAAACATCACAGTGTTTCTGTCATCATGTCCATTTTGGCAGAGGGACAAGAAGCAGAAGGACAAGAGTCGAGTCCACCAGCATCCTGTTCCGGATGCATGCTTACAAAGATGGAGAAGGGAAGAAGGTCAGCTTTTTGGTGTCTGGAAGCCATGCTTTGCAGCGATTGTCTATGCTCGGTGGTACCATGGGAACAGAGGTGAGGGAGAAGCTGGCAGAGATTTCCTCATGCCCCCTTTCCCATGCCCCAAGCTTGATGGCTGACTGCTCCAGCTCATGCATGGTTCCTAGTGGGATTTCCAGAGCTGTTTCTCCTTGCTAACCTCACATCCTTTTGCAGACATGAACTGAGGGTTATTCTGAGGAATTCTGGGGCTATGAGGAAGAAGAATATGTGAGTAGGGGGGAAAAAAAAATCACCTATTAGGATTTGAAATAGTCTCATGAGTCTCTTCATTATTTGAGACATTTAGGATCACTTGACAAAGCCCTAGAGAATATACAGAGAGCTAGACAGGGACCTTTGATGGATTTTTTAAACTATCTAATGCGCCTTTTCCAACTCTATCTACTAAAAAATGACTAATCGTTTGCTGTTCTTCATTACTATGATTATAAAAGTGTCCTGAAAGCACCCGGCACTCCTGCATGCGAGATGCTGTCTATTCATCCCCAGCTGAGCATGGGCTGCTGCTTTTTGCCATTAATTTTCAAGGCAAACATCTGTGCCATGCACTGCAATGCCTGTACAGCATCTTATCCAAGGAGAGCTGGTATTTCTGCACATGGTAATGCCAGCACTGGGTAATGCTGAACCCCTCCATGAGGAGCTGAGGGGGAAACTTGTGGTTGGCATCACTTCCCAGCTCCAAGGCAACTGTCTTGGAGGAGCCCTGGAAGCTTTCTGTGCTGCACCTGGGGCAATAACTCCCTCCTGTGGATCTGGGCTAACATGGATAACAAAGGCTGGCTGGCCCTGGCCAGGAGCTCCTTTCTTTATACAAATATAGAATTTGCTCCCATGATTTTTAAAGGTTTTGGGAAGGGGTGCAGTGGAAAAATGTCTTTCTTGCTAGAAGGAAGTGCCTCATCTTAATGAGTTTTCAGCCCATGACTACAGCATGTGCCCACCAGAAGTCACCATCACCTGGAGATGGAGAAGACCAGTAATTATTGAGAAGCTGCAAAACCCCTGTGAGAGCCCAGGGCACCTCCCACAGAGGGGATGAACTAATGAAGGCCAAAGCTGGTGGGAAACTGTAGTCACACCCCTTCTGCTCAATGAGGTAAGCAGGGGAAAAGTTTACAGGCAGCTCTGAGTGAAGTTAAAGAGAGAAAAAAAACCCAGGTAGGCATTTTTATCTGGCTAATTTTCTTTCCCAGAATTAGTTGTTTGAATGGAGAAACCTGCTGGAGCAGGAAGTGAGAAAAGCCTTGGACAGAGTGGCTGCGCCTCCCAGGCCCTGAAATTTAAGATCTTTATAAATGATCTGTTAAAACTATAGTGACGATAAGCTTATGAATCATGATCTATATTAATCAGGGCTGCTGATACGGAAAGATTAATTGAAACGTGCAGTTCTACACAAATGATAAAGTGGTAACAATTTAATATCAGACAAGGAGAGTGAAGAAATTACACTCCAAGCTTCATGCATCATTACTATGGATATTAATATTTTACACAGCGCAACAGCATCGGGAATCATAATGAAAATCCATAACTAGTGCACAGACATGATTAAATACAACAGTCTTTAGGTGCTGTTTGGTGACGGGGGCTTAGCCATATTTCACTCCTGCTGCCGGTGATTCGAGTGATAGAGTCTAGACGTGGGTGATTAAAAAGTGTTCCTCCTAAAGGCTGTTAACCTTTTACTACTGAAATGAATTTCTTTGATTTTTAAATTATGCCGCTCACTCTGTGTTGGTTTTTTTTTCTCTCCAAATCAAAACCTTGTCCAGAATATCAATAGAGTGGGTTCCCCAGGTAGTTGACAAAGCAGAAGTAAAGCACCATGAAGCAGACATGGAGGGGTATTTAAGAGTGGGAAGGAGAACGGGGGATAAAGGGGGGGAGAAAACAGGTTAAAAAAACAGGTTTTCAGTGCTCATCATTATAGCAGTGCATATATTAGATGCAATACCCAGTGCTGCGGTGGGCCATAAAGGTTTTATCCGCGGGAGTGTGGAATGGGCGCATTACTCACAAGTGGCAACAGTGCCAGTGAGTTATGCACCTCATTTCCAACCCACACCAATAAAAACTTTATGCTACACCATGCCGTGACGTCTTTGCTCGATGTGGGATTCATCAGCTCTAATGGTGGCTGGATCAGGCCCTTGAGTGAAATGCAGCATGCGGAGGAAAGTGAGCCCTGACTCAGCACTGCAAAAAACACCTTCTTTTTTGAGAAAACACTTGGGCACCTATTTAAATCCCCAAGCTCAGAGCTTGAAGAAATGACATCTTTGCTACCTGGCCTTTCTGGAGAGGTGAAAAGGGTCCAAGCCAGCCTGTGTGTTGTTTCAGCTGCTAAAAAGGTGGCAGATTTGAAGTCCAATTGCTCATGGTCTTGTTATCTTGGACTGCACTGGTGATGGTTAGAGGTATCCCATCCACAGTGTCAGAAAGAGCATGCTTCTTGCTCTGCAGCTGTGTGGGATGCCAGTACCTGAAATGGTGCAGCTTCCATGGCTGTTGGTGCTGGGAGGGGGACCTGGGAGAGGAAGCCCAACATGTGGAAGAGGGTTTGGAGATGCTGTGTTACTTAATCTGGTTTTGGTGGCATCTGTCTGAAATCAACTGGAAATCTGTTATATGGCAAACCACGAGACCTGTAACAGTGACATAAAATCTAAGTGCACACAAATTGCTGGCTTGTACCATTGGAAGTTTGACTTCTTATGGATAGAATAGCAGTGACCAGCTAGCAGAGATCACACCATAATCCAATAATGCACATGCCAATGAACATCTGATACCCATTAAGTCAAAATATCTCCCCGTACTTTGCAGAAACAAAATGGTTTGCATTCCCTACAGATCTTGCTTGAGTGCTGGTAGCTCCAGCCTCAGATACTGTGTCAAAGCCTAGAGGTCACAGCCCTCAGACCTTGGATGTTGTTTAGCTCATTTCTTAAAGCTGTACTGTTGGCTGTGAGTGACTCACTGATATTCTGCATGTTGAAACAAACAAACAAACAAAACCCAAACAAATGAAAAAAGAAAATATTAGAAAAAAAGAAGGAAAGGAAAAAAAAAAAAAAGAACTTTCTAGCTTTCATAGCTGGGGAAAAATCTATCCAGTTCTCCAGCTGTGGTATAGACTTTTGTGGGTCCAGTGCTGCCTGTGCTGTGGTAACTTAGAGCCCCAAAGCTGTATTTTTTTAGGACACAGGAGAAACTGGAAGTTATGATTTCCCAGAGAGTGGAAAACTCTCTTCTTGGTAAAAAAAAACAAGAAAGCACATGTTGAGTATGTCCAGAATTTGGACATCCTTTCCTCTGTGGCTTTTATGACAAGCAACGAAGTCACTCTAGAAGAGTGCGAACATCTAAAACCAAGTAAGATAATAATCTCTGGGAAACATACAAGCATGAATCAAAAGTTTCTGGGGATACTTAATCTCTGTTGTAATGTCTTGAAAGAGAAATGGAAAAGTCTGGGATGTAGAAAAACTTCCTTTGGCCAAGGTCTTGGGTTTTAACATTCATTTGTTGATAAATCTCAGTAGACAGTGCCCAAGACATGAACTTGCACCTGGAGCAACTGCAAAGAGTGTGTCACAGCATAGGATCCATAAATAATGTGGGTACAAAGTTCTTTCCTGAAGCAGAAGGACAACAAGAAATTTTGTGGTCAAATACCAAGGTGATGGGCATAGCACATGTCCCAGGCTAGAGGACATAGAACAGCAGACAAAGACGCAGCATGAGGGTAATGGTAGTGGGAAGGATTACAAAGCTTTGGTGCTTCCTTTGTCACTCGAATGAGAGACCCTTTGGATGCACCTCATTTGTCCCTCTCCTTCCAGAGGTTTGAAAACACAAGGCTAAGAGAGCAGCTCATAATCAATGACATTAGTTAATAGATGAATGGCAGAGAGGCATGAGTATTGCCTCACAAGTGAAAAGTAAATCCCAGCCAAGGATAAAAATGACAGAACTGTAGCAATTTCTACTCTTGAGTTACCCTTGAGATTTGGCTAAAGATTCGAAGGATAGGCAGGCAAAGTGGGAGGCTGAGAGGAGGCGGGTTGAGGGGGGAGGAGTTGGCTCATATTCTGCTGTGACCCAATTCCATACAAAGCATCCTGTAACAAAACACGTCTCTATCTACAAAGTACAAGTAATCTTTGTTTTCAGTACAATACTTATCTGCATTTAGACTGATGATAGCAGCGCTTGGCTTATTTTCATGTACCCAGTTATCCTTTTTATCCCTGTGAGCATGTGTGTCTGTCCATGTCTCCTCCTCTCTATCCTCCTTGCTGTCTCTTGTGCTTGTGCCAATAGAGAAGTACTCATAGGGTGCTGTTAGACATCAGCAGAGGTAGAAATACTGAAGGTCAGTGCCAGTCAGGGGCTTTCAGGCTGCCAAATTGTTTGGTGCTTTGGAAAAATGAGAGTTTGTGATCTAATCTTTACAGCACATAACCACACCCTGAGAAGCCCTTGGGTGCCACCAGAGAAGGGGAAATATTAGTACATGGGGCACCAGTCTTTGATTTGGGAGGTGCTTGGGCTGCTAGAGCTGTCTGAGCCTCTGAGCCTCTGCATCACCTCCCAGCCTTTACACATCCATCTCTGCTGGCAGCTTTTGGCAGTGATTTGCCTTACTATTTGTCTCAACCACCTCCCAGCAAGGTAGCCTTGTCTTGGTAGGGGTATCTCCAGGCACTACTGTGGAGCAAAGACTATACTGAAAAGTGTATGAAAGTCCAGTGCCCAAGACCCCCACAACCACAGTCACAGAGAGTAGTCTGACCCCAAATCTGACTGTTCAAGTCATGCTGGCTTCTCCAGTTGTGCCAAAGGGTGACGGTACTTCACTAAATCCTATCACAGTTTCCCTGTGCTTCCAGTCATGCAGCAGGTCATACCTGGAGTGTTCTCATCTCTTAGACTGGTATGAGTGAGTTTAATAGAAGAGTTTTTTCTTTTCAGGTCACAAAATAAATGGGTTTCCCATCTAGAAGATACACCATAATTCAAGAAAGCAGTGGGCTAACAGCCTTCAAGCACGTAGCAAAGAAGAGTCATTTCCCACTAGAGGACCAGCACCGGTAAGTTCCCTGGCTTTAGTAGTACCACAAGTGAGACTGGAGAAATGTAAAACCCTCTCAAAGCTTTAAAAAGCTGTGAGTCACGGTAAAAATATGAATGCTTGAATGCAGAGGGAACCAAGATGTGGAAAGTAATTGTGTCCTGCCCCAGGTCACCCAATAGCACAATGGAAATCAGCTGTTAAGTGGTATTTTCATAGGCAACCAGAAGTGACATCATCAAGGCTCATCAGTTGTCTTGAAACCATAAGCTATGAGAGAGGACTGGAAGGTATACAACAGTTTAATCTAAAGTATATACTGATCTAAGGACTTCAGAAATATTGAGGTGACTGTTTGAGGGCTGGCCCAGGTCTGTGATACTGACTCCCCTCTATCCTTATATCCTGGCCTTGATTTTAATCCTTATCCCTTACTTTCTTGCTTTAATATTTTCTATGTTCAGCTGCTACTGAATTCCAGTTTTGTTTCTTACATTTAATCCTTGGTTTTCATCTGAATCCAGCCCTAGAGAGTATCTATGCTTTTAATAAGAATAAGAATAAACCCAAATACAGAATGTAATACATGTAATTCTATAATAATCATGTGTTTTACAGGCAGTTGACAAATTTGCTCAGCTGGAAGTAAATATACTCATCTCCCTCCATCCCTGCTGACAATTGCCTCTGTTTATTTGGTAATCAGTGCGACCTCCTCCCCAGAGAGCTACCTGAATTGGTGCTGATAGGCAGATGACTCCCTTGTTCTATTTTCCCATGTATTTATGTATTTCCACCTGGTGATTCTTCGTCCCTAGATATCCCTTGGAATGACTGCCAGCTTTTGGAAAAGGATCTCTAGGCTCTTTGCTTAGTTTGCCCCATTATGGAAGCAACAACATTTTTAAACCTCTGCTCATGCCTGGATAGGCACAGAAGTGGTGTATGGGGTTAAGGTTGAATATGATTTTCAGCTTAAAGTTTTTCTTCACAAAGGAATATGCTTACTGGAAATAGACTGGTATGTTCAGTGCATTGTGGTGGTGCAGTGTGGGATTTCTGATCATATTTCAGGATCATCTAATGAAGCATTCCTTCAGACAGTCCTGGAAAAATTAACTGCTCATATTCATCCTGAATCTTTACTATTATTATTTTTCATACATAAACCTCACACACAAAACATGTGTTTTCCTCTGCTTCAGGGATCAGCTGGAAGGTGGATCTCCTTGCAGGGAGAAATACGGGAAGATACTGGGCTTACCACTAGAAGTCTGGGTCTTCAACATTTGTTGAAGGGTTACAACCTGCCCATTCAGCAGCATCTGAAGGCTCTG
This sequence comes from Agapornis canus, assembly GCA_036873685.1. Classification (NCBI taxonomy): domain Eukaryota; kingdom Metazoa; phylum Chordata; class Aves; order Psittaciformes; family Psittacidae; genus Agapornis; species Agapornis canus. The sequence goes on along the minus strand of JBAFWW010030167.1, from coordinate 9,516 downwards.
GGTGGAAGTGGTCTTCTGGCAGTGAGTTTTGCTGGGCCTCCTTTGAGCACTTCCAGCCTGCTGCTGCTCTTTCTGGTATCAGGGTGATCTTTCAATTTTGCAGTCTTAATGGACATTACAACTGATGGCACTCTCTCTTTTAGGCAAAACTTTCGCTCTTTAAATGCTGTGTTTTATTGTGGGTATACATATTTTTCACTTTACAACATGGTTCTCAACATAAAAACACTTCTGGCTGTAAGCTAGGTGGACAGAACTGGGGAAACATTCATGGGCAAATAATTCAACCTGGGTGTCAGGTAAACAGTGAGCAAAAAAGTTGACAACACATCCTTTATAACCCATTAAATTGCACAAAATAGCAAAGCGAAGCTGATTCTGGTGGGCAAAAGGTGAAGAAATTAATTAAAATGCTCAACAGATGCAAAAGAGCTGAAAAGAAAAATTCAAATGAGGAAAGTTTACATGAAAGTTGCCAGGGCAGGAACTTCTTTTTTAGTTTGAATCTTTGTTTTTCATGTATTTTGACTTGTGACAAAAAACCCCTCTGGAAACACATTTCAGTCACCTGTAACTGAGAGGGGAGCCTGAGTCGGGGCTGTGAGGTGCCCAGGAGATAGCAGGGAAGAAGGAGAAGGGGGAGAGGAGGCCTTTCCCAAATGTGGCTCTGAGGAGCCAGGCTGAATGGCAGCAGACACCGTGCTCAGCACAGGCAGGCAGAAAGGTGGCTGTAGATCAAGAAAACATGATCTTGCAAGAAAAGTTTACCTGGAAAAGAAACAGGTGGGATGAAGAGAACAATAAGCTCATTCTTCCTGTCCATTTCCTCCTCTCTGAATAGTCTTCTGCTAGCTGAGAGGTTGCTGAAAAGATAAAGGCAATAAATTGTTCTTCATGTCTGCTGGGGACAGGAAGAGAAGTAACAGTCCTAAGCTGCAGCATGGAAGATTTAAGTCGAATGCTCAGAAAAACACATTGGTGCTAAGGATACAGAAGCACTGGAATAAATTTCCTGTGGAGGTGGCCAATATGGGATGTTTTTGGGAAAGGGTTAGGTGAACATTTCTCAGGGACTCTTTAGATCTGCATGATCCTGCCCTTGGCACAGGAAAGGGGTTGAATGGTATCCAATGTCACTCCCAGCTGTGAGTCTGCACCTCCAAAGCCTTTTGTTCTGATGTCAGAGCAAGCCCTGGTCAGACAGAGCCATGGTAGGACAGGAGCTGGTGGCAGAGGGGGGCTTTCAGTTCCCTGAGAAAAGGGGAAATGCAAAGGCTACTCTAGTGGAACAGAAAGCCACCAAACACAGCCTTGTGCTGTTTTTTCCCAGGGCCTCCAGAAAGACAGACAGTGGCCACCAAGACCAAGATTCAGGCCACCAGGACTGCTGACTCATCTGCTGTGGAGATGACTGCCTGTCTTGACGCTACTCTTCACTAGAAGAGCGCATCAAGAAGATGCTTGTGAACGAAGAAAGGAATTTCCAAAGGCCAGAGCCCTCTTCCATCCTTAGATTTCACCACCAAAAAGCCCAGGAAAGAGCCTGAGCCACGCTCCATTCAAACCCAGTGGTGGATTTCATTTCTCTGCCTCCAGTAAGTTGCTGAGACATGTTTCAATGCAGGGACAAAGAGCTGTGACTACAGCTCCTAAACATTCAGGAGGTATTTAGCTACTGAATAGTGCCAAGCTTTAGCATCTGTGTGCATGAGAGGGACTGAGGCGTGCAAGAAGTTCTGTGTTGCTTCTCCACACTGCACTGGGGTTAGTGGCTTGGGACTTCTAGCAGTGCGCTGGGATGCTGGGAATAAAAGAGATGGACCACTTTTCCAAGGGGACAGAGAAAAAGAGAGAGAGGGAGGCAGGGAAAGGAGGGGCTGGGGAGAAAACGGGAGAGAGAAAGAGAGAGAGTGCAGGGAGGAGGGGAAATGAAAGGATATTATTTTTTTTGTATCTGTCATTTCCCTGCTATCTCCCATATGACTTCTTAATCCATCAGAATGCTGGGAAGATAATGTTTTGGGCGAAATAACATGAGAGAGAGGATAGACTCCCAAGGACCAATATCTTTATTGCTCGGAGGATAAACGGATTATGTCAGCCATTTTCTGTTGCTGACAGCTTTTCTTATTAACCGATTTTATTTTTTAATCTTCCAGGGAAGAAATATGGTTTTATGTCACAATAAAACGCCGGTCACATCTAATTCTGCCCTCAAACAAACAGATTTCTGAAAGCCTTGCAGAGAAATTTGAAATAACTTTAAAGAGGGGGTTTTTGGATAAAGTCTTTATCCAGAGGCTTGTTCAACCGCAGTGTAAAAGGTTTAGAGAGAGTGAGAGAGGGAGTGAGAGAGAGAGAGGAAGGGAGGGAGAGGGAGAGAAAAGTCCCTCACAGTTGTTTTTTGCTGGTTGATCCCTATTAAAAGAAACTCTTCATTGTGGTGTACTCAAGGAAATACAGCTCAGACGAAAGAGTCACATGAATGTTAACAAATATGGCTATTTGTGTGGCTTACGCGCTGCGCTGGGCTTAGAGATGTTGTGCGTGACACTCAGAGAATGAAGGAAGCAATCATTAGCATCCCAGCAACCTGCTTAGCCGCCTGCTTTCATACTCCCCCTTTTGATCTGACACTTTTTTCCCCTCAGTTTTGCTGGGATTACTGCGGAAGATGCTAATAAAGTATCATACACGTTGTAGGCAGAGTGATAAGAAAGTCTGCTCTGCTGAAACTTCAGAGTTGCAAGCCAAGCAGCCTTTGTACTTGTTGCTGGGTTTCCAGTGCACACCTGAAAATTGGGAGGGGGGTGGGGGTTGCTTAATCCCCTTTTACCTCCCTCCTCCCCAGAAAAAAAATACCCTCTGCTGATGATCCTGCATAGTTCATGTTCATCTCCTACTGGGATTTAGAGCAGGCTCCATGAAGTTGATCATATCCCAGTTGCTCATGGACAGTTTCTTTTCTCCATTGACTAAGGGAAATGGAGGGGAGCCAAGCCTTATGCCCAAATTTAGTTCCATTCCCTGGAGATGGGCTGCTGCTCTGCCTTTCCCTGTTTTCTGTTTTCTTTTTGTTAGGAGACAAGCACACCTTCTGCTCCTTGGAAATACTGGATTCACGCAGCAAAGGTTTTTAATAGTCTTAACGTACACCGAAGAAATGAGCTTGTCTGTGTCTCAGAACCCTACTTTGGGCACACTGCTAATCCCAAAACACCAGCTACCATCCCAAGAGGAGTGGTTACAAGGAACTAAAACTCAGCAGTATCTCTTCTTGTCCTGTTATCGATTTTTCTGGGGGTTTTTTGATTGTCAGATCCCTCTGTGCTGGGTTCTATACAAAGAAGCCTTGGCAGGCTCGCCCCCTTCTAAAGAGCTTACAGCCCAAACAAAAACCGAAGGCATTAATAGCTTTTGTTTTCACATTGACATGCCGAGGTGCCAAAAAACAAATGCCCTGCCATCACTAGCAGGGGTTTCCCAGCACAGGGGTGCCAGCATGCTGTAAAGGAATGATGCACCTTGTGCTAGCAGATCACTGTGCATGGGTGACCCGTGCCAGGTTTGCAGGTTCACCACTGCTGCCCCAAAGGGAATCACTAGCCATGGTTCAGCTGGCCGCTGGCACAGATTTGCTGGCACCATCTCCTGTGCGCTGGCTGCGTCCCCAGCGTCCTCACCCTGCATCTCATCTGCAAGCCCAGCCTCCTTCTCTGTCCAAAATACTGGTTGATCAAAGCCAAGAAAGCAGCAAAGCAGAGTGACTGCTTTGCCCAAACAGCCAGTGCTGCAGAGCTCCTGTACTCCATCCTCCAGACCTGTTGGGTGATGAGCATAAGGCCAGCCACAGTGCAGACCATGTTGCTCAAAAGGCATGAAGCCAAAGCCACCTGCTCTGGCCTATGACCTTCTGAAGGTAAACGTGGGGTCTCACTCTGTGGTCTTTTCTCTGAAGTGGATGTATGATTAAGGACTTTAGTAATTAGTGAAACACATCAGCATTTAGGCTGATGAGGAAACCAAGATGAGGATTCACATCATGCTGGGATGAGTGTCAGGAGCTGGTCCCCACAGACCTATCTTTTTGGGATGTTACCTTAGTTCCTGCTGTGGATACAGGGTCAGCTCTGACCCAGTGCTGCAAATGGGTCAGCCAGCTCAGCTTCTTCCTGGGGATGTCACTTTCCCCTTCACCTGTAGAGGGTTCATTTTCCTCTCTTGGATTTTAGGATGGATTATCCCTAAGAGAAGTGGAAGTTTAACCTGTCCCTAAAAAATTATATATATTTGGTTTTTCTGTTCCACAGGTGCAGAGCAAACAGCACAAAAAATGTGTTCATTTTTTCAGGGGTGATGAACTGAAATCTGTCTCTCCTTTTCCTGCTGTTTTTATTCTGAATACTTTCAGCATAGCTGCTCTTCTCTCCAAATTAATCCATTCCATCCTGCATCCTCACTTCTGATTAGAGCCATGAGTAACATCTAATATTCTTATCACCTATCTCCAACCCTCCTAATGCTGCAATAGCATTTCAAGAAGAAAACCACTCCTGCAAACAAAGTGGCATGTATCTGATGTGCATCACCAGCCTGCAGACAGGTGCAACCCATGCCATGCTGTCTGCAGTGCACCGACTTTCACAGCATCTCAGAGAAGATAAGGTCACTCCATGGGTCCTCAAGTGGAAAGTCCAGCCAGTGCCTGACCAGCTCCTCAGCAATGCGGTGGTAGATCTGGCAGGATTGGTGGGCAGATGCATCCCTGAGATCCTACCTCCTTATGGCCTTATGTGACACAGCATCACCCAGTGACACAGGCTTTGCTGACAGAAAAACACAACCTCTTACAAAAGATGCATTTTTTTATTAGTATAAATTGTCATTTACCAAAGAAAACTGTTTTCTCTCCTGAATAAGATTTGTCTTCCTAACAGGAAAATGTTGGCAGGAAGGGTTGGGAGGATTAAGGATGATTTGGTGCCTCATTTTTCTGGGGTAAGAGGAGAGGAGAAAGAAACCTGAGGGAAGAAGCATAGAAGGCTTTACTTACCATACATTTAATGTAGGAGTTGACTGCTGCTGTTTCTAAACCTTGCAATTTTCCCTGAACTGACCCTCACCATCAATGGGCAAGGCCAAATCTCAGCTTAATTGAACTTCTATCACAGAAAGATAGGATTAGATCTTTAATATTTTAAATACATTAAAAATATATATACCTGAAGCATGGCATCCAGAAACAAATCCATCCCTACTCTGATGAATTATCCTCAAAGAAAATAATCTTTCCTGGTGTTTTCTCTTCCCGCAGGCAGCTGGTTGACCTACCAAAATCTGTTGAACTGAAACATGCTAAACTGCTGCCCAACTTTTACCTCCCATGGCATTTTCACAGGGAAGATGAGGATTGCCAGGCTGGAAGGGCCACACTGGCACCCAGAGTGGTACAAATAGCCTATGTAGTGCACAGAGCCTCTCTCCTCTTGATCCAAAAACATGAAGTCACTTGAGCTTTTAATTTTCTTCTCTTCCTACAACTTTGCTGGGAAATGTGTTTAAATAGTTTCATGGTTCACCATCCTCAGGGGTGCACACAATACATCCTTTTTAAATGCAGAAATTTATTTGTCTTACAGTGTCATGAGTGTTTATATGAGTAATATGACTATCCCAATTTTCTGTTGCTCATGCATTTTCAAACAGTTTAATATTTACTGCACCAAAATCCTCCCACTGCAGTTAATGAAGACTGCAACATTATTAATTACAGTTTACATAATTAGGTAGTCTGAGTTCTTAATGTTTAAATTGCTTTTATAACCTGCCTTTCCCACCCCAAGACTCCAGATGCCCCCCAGCTACAATCAATAACAAAGAGAAAATGTCCGTGTCCAACCAGAGCTCAACCCAAGCTCCAGAACATGAACACACAACAGGATAAAGAATGTTGTCCCTGCCCATGGAAGGGGTGGAACTAGATGATCTTTCAGGTCCCTTCCATCCCAAACCATCTGATGATCTTAAGGTCCTTTCCAACACTAACTATTCTATGATTCTGTGGTGATTCTATGATTTTGAAGAGATAAATACTTTTATGTACCCTCCCACCCTGCCAGTGGGAGCAAGGTATTTTGCTAAAGACTTGCCTTCCACATGAACCTGTGGGAGATAAAAAGACTTATTTCCCACCATGTATTTTTCCATGTCCTCTGCTCAGAAGTGGACAGCATCTCCTTTCCCCTCCACAGCACAGGACACAACGGGATGGAGCCCTGAGACCAGTGTACAACCCTAGACCCAGAAATATCAAGTGCCAACATGAAATGAGGTGAGCTTTTTGTGTGGCTGCCCCAGGATTAAAGTATTTACTGATGACCTTGGCCCCTGGCTGCAGCTTTGATGAGGCATTTGGTGCTGTGCTGCTGCAGCCCTGCTGACAAGCACCCTTCCCCAGGCTGCACCCAGTCCCTTCACGAGACCGAAGCACAAGCCAAGCAGGAACAAATAAAGGCACATTAATCCGAGCTCCATTAGAAACACAGAAAATAAATAAATGCTGTTTTCAAATGTGGGAAAAAAAAAAAAAAAGGAAAAAATCAATAGGAAAGAAATATTATTTTTAATCTTCTAAGAGATTTTTACAAACAACAGGGAGGGGAAAAATTGAAAGCCATGAAAAAAGACTTGCGAATGTCCTTTTAACCTTTATTTATTATCACTCAGTCCACATCAGCCCCTGACTGCAAGATAATTTGGAATTTCATTTTAATTTCAATGTATCACATAATTCAACACAGCTTTCCATGATTTTTTTTTTTTTGTACTGGAAACTTTAAAAATCTCTCTATAGGAAATGCATCTAAAAAAATAAAATCCCCACAACCCTTCTGCAGCAGTTACTTAATTTATAACATGAAAAGGGTTTGTGCTAAAATACGATAAAAATAAAATCAACAAACTTCAAAAAAGGAATATTCCTTAATAACATGCTTTAGCTTGAAGGGTGCCTGCTCCTCTGCTTTTCTTCAGCTTTGTCTGCTGCTCGCATTAGAGTGCGAGTTATTTTGAGACTGGCTTTTTGGAAGCTGTGTTCTGCATGTTGTTTAGATGTGTTTAATGGCATGAGCCCGGCTATATTTATGGGGAGCTCAGGAGGAGCCTGGGGCAGACTGGTAGGTGAAGGGCTTGTATCACCAGCAAGGGACAAACAGAGACAGCCTGGTGTTTCCCATGGGCATAGTGCCCCAGTGCACTGCCTGTGAGATGGGGTCCCATGGAAGATGCCTCTGCTTTCCCTGGCCCAGATCTCATGTCATCCTCCACACTGCTTATCCAGGATAACAGTAAGTTCTGTCCTTCTCCTTCATTACCTCTAAGCAGCTGGGAGCTGAACTGCAAGCAGTCTGTGGGTCCCCTGGATGCTGCTTCTGTTAGGCACCGTCTCCCCTCCTGCTCCAAGATTAGGGAGCGTTGGGTTCTGCATAATTGAGCATGTGCATGGCCCTGAAACCCCTCAAAATGGGAGCTGAGGAGTTGAGGTGGGAGAGAGAAACCTTTTGATACAAACAGTCTCCTTAATGGATACCTCAGCCTTGGGCTCATTTGTTGTCCAAGAGCTCCCTTTATTGCTCTGGGACAACAGAACAATCAAAAATCGCACCATTTTTCTTGCAAATCGTGACTAATTTGTAAAAGAACTTCTTGGGTTCTTTCTTTTTACTACACTTTTATTTAAAAAAAAAAATAAATAAATCCAGAGCATTAATTTACTTAATAGGACCTGATGCAGATGTTGCATTTTGCCTAGGATTTTGGCACTAGCTGTGGACAGGAATGATCTCATATATTCATGTCAGCTTCCCTCCACAGCCATGTTTATCAGGAGAGTCCTTAAGTGACAGGCACAAAAGGGTTGTTTGTACTCCAAATTGCCTGCTATTACAGAGCACCAAAAGGCCCCATCTCTAGCATTAAGCCTACAGAAGGTGGCAGAGACTTGGCAATGAGCAGATAGACAATAAATTGTTGTCTTAATAAAGCTAGACCCCAGTCCTCACAGCAGCCCCCTCTGGAGACCCTCCACTCTGGAGGCTGGTGGCTATTCCAGTGCAACTAGCCATGGAAAAATGGATTGATTAAAATGGTTGTTCCACAGTGTATCAGTACCTTGGTACAGGGACCACTCTGCACTACAGTGATTCTCTGCCCAGATGCATCCAGAAAACACCACCAAGAAGTCCCTGGATTGTAGGTACAAGCAATATACAATGTGAGATGCCAGTTGGGAAGGGGAAACCCAGGTTTTGGCTGGGTTTACTTTAGAATATGAATTGAGTAAAACCAGAAGGGCATGCAGGAATTAAACACCCAAAGATAAGTGCTCTGCTTTGCTTAAAACCCAACCAGCATTCACCCACTACCCTGACATTCAGGTGTGACCATCAGCCATGCTCTCTTCTCTATGCTGCTCTCTTGGCTTTGCATGGGGCTGGAGGAGGTTCTCCAGATACCTGTCTTGAAGTCAGTGCTACCATCAAGACTACCATCTCAGAGGTAGTCAGAAGCAAAAGCTGGTATCTTCATGTATCATTTCTCTTTGTATGTGCCTTGCTAACAGCAGGTTTATCATCAGTGGAGTTTGAAAGCAAGAGGTGAGCTTTCCCCAGTTGGAGAGGTATCCATCTGGGTAATCTACCCGAAAGTCTCTGGTATGCCCATTCACAGACAGAAGGATTGCTTTTATGGATGCAAAGGGCAGGTAGGTGCAGCAAAGGGCAGGTAGGTGCAAGGCCCCATAAAAGCTCCAGATGGCCATTGGAGTCTCCAGTTCCCTGCTGGGTGAAACAATATCTGCACCAAAGAACTCATCATTGTAGGTCCAGACCCCAGGGCCAAGTGAAAGAATCCTGCCCAAAAAGTTAATTGATCCCCTTCACTCTCCAAATGAGAAAGTTACTAATGAGGTGGCAACGTGCTAAATCTCTCTTGCTCACTTCTTTACAAGTCTTAAAGATATCCATGGGAAAGCAGACCTGGACTGCAGGTAGTATAAAGAGACATCAAAAAAATGCAACTCACCTCTGAAGGAGCCCTGTTCCGAGCCCCATCACCTGCATGTCTCATTTCTGCACAGTTCCAAGCCTGTTGCCACATCTAAATATAGAGTAGCAGCAATGAGACCTGGCTGAAAATGCTGATTTCTGAGATATAAATGTATCTTGTTTGAATCAGCAGAGTTATCCATAGGCAAATCCCCTTTGATTTCACCAGAAACCTATGGGAAAATGAATAGGGTTTGGAGGTATAAAATGAAATAATTTCAGTGTTCAGATACCCATGGTGGCCCCAATGAATGAGACAATAAAGCTCTGTAAAACTCCTCTGGAGGTTTGGGTTTGGGGTTTTTTGGGGGTTTTTTTTGGTTTGAGGGTTGTTGGGGTTTTTGGTTGTTTTTTTTTTTTGGGGGGGGTTTTTTTTTTGTTTTTTCTTTTTTTTTTTTTTTTTTTTTTTTTT
>JBAFWW010030159.1:26956-38406 GCA_036873685.1 Agapornis canus | reverse complement strand
GGGGTTGGAACTAGATGATCTTAAGGTCCTTTCCAACCCTAACTATTCTATGTTTTATGATTCTTTTGTTTCACTCCTTCAATTGAAATATAAGTGGATTCTGAGCATGTTTTTTTTTCTAAAAGGGATTTGATTCCGGCAGATCTCTCAATTTTATATATGCCCGAAATATTTGCTTTAAGAGAATTAAATAAATTCACAGTGCCATATTGTAAATGTCTTCAAACCCTGCTACCTTTCATCACATTTTGATTAGCTACCTGCTATTTTGCTAAGCACATGATTTCTGTTCATTTCTTAATGTCAAGCTGGAAGTGGCTATGAGCGTGGTCTCACACTGTTGAAGGAAAGATGTTCCTTTTCAATACCATTCTGCAATTTTTATCCTATCTAGAATGTCCATCAAACGAACCCCTCTTGATCACTGTTCTAACTTTTTTCTTTTTTATCCTAAAGATTTCCAGGTCTGGCTTCTTATCTTGACTTGGAACTCTACTGAAATTTCCCATAGTATTCCAAGCATGTATATTTCAGTTCAGTACAAATTGGCAGTGCTGCTGCAATCAGCATGCATGTATCTTTCCTTTCTTCTTCCTTGGGCTGCTTCTACTTCCAGAATGTGTTTCTATACCCTTTTCTGTCTATAGGAATCCATCCTTTCTATAGACTTTGTTCTGGAAGTTAAGGAGTTCTGTCAGTTTCCTGATCAGACCAGGTCTTGCAAGCAGCCATTTACTTCATGTTTCTTCTTAGATTCACATATTTGAGTTCCTTCTTTTTGTTTATTATACTCTTTCTATTCTTAGAGAAAGAATGGAAGGATCCCAGTGCAATGTGTCACTGTCTTCTAAATTATAATTTTTAATACCTTTTTTTTTTTTTTCCACTTGCTAGCCATGGCCTCATTATATCCTTCTGGTTCAATAACAGTTATCCATCAGTGTCTTTTACCCTGAATAATGTGAGCCTCCTTTTTATCCTTTTAAACCCTTTATTCAGTTTCAGATCCTATATGTATGGTATCTACTGTGATCAACTAATACATATTGTCTTTATTGAAATAAATAGATTTTTCAATGCAGAAAGCTTAAAATAAAAACAAACAAGTATACAAAAAAAACCCAAACAAACAAAAAAAACCAAAAACCAAACAAACGAAAAAGATAGTCAAGCTACATTTTCTTTAACCTGCATTTGTAATTTTATCCTTATTCTATCAGCCATACTTTCATCCAACAAAATGGAAGGTCTTGTAAAAACTGTATTTAATTGCAAATTCCTGCTTCCCATAGTATTAGCAGCATCTCTGTAGTGCTGCTACAGAAAATAATTTCTGTGTGAGAAGCAAATTTTTACTGTCCTTTATGCTATTGGATCCTTAAAAAGTATTTCAGATGAATCAAGGGTCGAAAGAGAAGTTCAGTTTACCTTGATCAAAAGCAGGATTACATCAGAAATCAGTAAAACCAGCATATGTGGCATATGTGGCCAGGAGTAACAGCTAACTTATGTTTTATGCTAATGTCAGTGATACTGTGGGAATATTGCACTTAGGTTAACCAGACAAAATCTGGCAGGTATGTCTTATACTCTAGGAATGGAGTAGGAGACATGTAGGCATGTCCCCATACGGGCTTCGATTAAAATAGGAAGTTAAAGCCTCCAGCAGTGTATTTAAAGTTTACTTTTCTTACCTGACCTGCCAGCCCATAAACTGGCTGCCTTTTAAGCTCTACCTCAGCCGAGATTTCAGTTATTTTCACCACAGCCAAGTGATCAGCATGAAAACTGGAATCTAGCCCTGTACCATACTGCTCTTGAATTACTTACTGCTCAGTGAACGTCATACTTTTTTCCTTCCCCTTGGGAACTACTTCTCCCTGTTAATGATTCGCTACAATTGTCTTGAAAGCCATGGAATCCACAGGGTCATCTGATTCAATTATTTATTTCTCTGGTTATTTCTGCACAGGCATTGCTGTCTGTCTTTTCATTAGGTTTCCCATTTTTAGTATTGTCCTTCATGCTCTAAGGCATATCCAATAGTCATTTATTTTGATTCCTAACATACGTATGTGGAGGCTTTCTTGAAGTTTGTGATGGTAGAGCTAGCACCAGAAACAGTTTTTCTGTGCTTTCTTTATGTTACTCCACTGGAATGAGTGCATGGGGTTTTTTTTCTTCTATATTATCTTTCTGAGCTCCTGTTCCCCACCTTGTCCAGGGATGGGGAGATTTCTTGCAACACAAATTGCAAACACATCCTGTCTCTGCAGAAAAGAGACTAGTGAGTTTGTGATGTTCCTTTTGACACACAGCAGTAGGACATGTGCAATCGTATATCTACAAGTCATAGTCTGAGGTGTTTGTGGATTTTTTTGTTTGTTTGTTTGGGTTATTTTTTTTTAGGCAGTGGAAGTATATGTGTTTAATAAAATTTATTTTAAATTGTAATCTGAGTGTTATTACTCTTTGTTGCAGTTGAAACTGCAATCTGTATTGTTATCTAAGTTGATTTCTGCTGAAATGTTAGGTAGAAGCGTAATTGCATAATCCATATAATTGCATGTTACCCTCTCATATTGCATTCAGATCTGATTAAAATAATCTCTTCTGCCATCCTGTTTGTGTATTTGTAAAGGTCAAATGTGTTATTAGGCTTGACTATTCAGCTGCAGGATAAAGAGGACTTTTTATAGCAGCAGTAATGTGATACACACAGAAGTCTTGCTACTTCCAAAATGACACGTACTGATCTCGAGGGTCACAGGCACATTTTTTTTCTTATCTACCTAGTTGCAAAGTCACCGTGCCCAATCTAGTTGAGTCATTGGATAAGGTGTGAACCTGACTGAGAAGCTGTGGTGTTGCCTTGACAATGCTCAATATTGAAATGCTGTTAGTCTTGAATCAGTTATCTTTTCTGATCTTTACATTTAGATCTTTCTGATCTTTACATTAAAGATCACATTCTGATCTTTACATTTACATGTTGCATTTGAACACTTACTGCAATAGTTATATGGGGAAGTATATATAATCTCTTTTATCTTCCCCTCTCTGAACATGGGTAACAGTACTGTAAGCACAGTATATTTGAATGCTATAGCTGTTTTCTCTGGGTCTGTAGCCCAGCTACAACAGGATAGTACCCTGACGGAGTAGCACTTGGACATGTAACCTGCCAATAGTCACAGAAATGCCAGAATGGTATGTGAGGGGTGTTTTAAGTAACTTTAACAAATACCTTTTATGTTCCAGAGAAATCAGACACATTTTTTTCTTTGAGAAGCGTAGTGTCATAAATATATCCTATATATTTCATGTGGACTTATGCATCTAGATATAAAGGAGCTGTATTGGCGGTGGCCTTCTGATACCATATGAGGTTTTCAAAGTTTTACTCTAAGCTACATCCCTGTTTTGATGTGGAAACTGGATGAACTGGAAATGTGCAGTCCCGCAAGGTATCAAACATAAAGCAACAGAGGCTTTGATTCAGTGCTGGTCCTGATGAGGTCTGAATTTCATCTCCAGATCTATAACAGGTTCCCTATTTTATTTGAAGTAAATTTGTAAAAAATATTTTTTTGTTAAAAAAAAAAAAAAAAAAAAGGGCAAACGTTAGTGCAGTGCTGCTTATAATTTTGTACAGTCTTCTCTGCTATCTGTTCATGCTTTGCTTTAAATCAGAAGCCCCTTTGACACTGCTGCTCTTTGTACCTTTTTGTATCTTTCAAGCAGTCTGGTCAGAAGCTTCCCAAATTAGGTTGATTGTTACTTTAGAAAGGATATGAAACACTTAAGCAGACTGGCATTTTTACTGAAGGTGAACTTCTAAGGGCTCTGTAACACAAATCCAAGGGGGCATTTAGATGTGTTCTTAGTGGCTCTTGCATAACTAGAATCGATCAGCAGCTACCAGCAGCTAGATAATGTGTGTGAAATGAGTTGGTGTTTTCGTCCTGTTTTCTCTGTCTTGCAGTTACCTCCTCCTTTTAATCAATAATATTGATGTCATTAGCAGTCTCTGGGAGGGCCAAGAATACAACAATGTTCAAAGTATGTGGGTGAGGTGATAAAGGCTGAATGATGGGTTACATAAGTATTCTGAGGCAAGTTTTGGTTGTACTTTTAAACACCTCTGAATTTGGTTATTCCATGAATGAATATACACATTGATTTATTTTTAATTAATAAATGCTTTATTAAAAGAAACAATTCAGAATTCTGACCTTGGTTCAGTCAAAGTGGAACAGAATAGTTACACTAAATCAATATAATACAACAGACAGACTCTTTCCATTTCTTTTTACTCTGTCCCCTTGTAGTCAGAATTCTATGGCTCTCTGGGGAAAATAATTCAGATGGTTTGAAATAAATTCAATTTCACAATCATTTCATTCATCTCCACATCCAAAACTTCTTAGAACTAAACAGAAATCTTCAACTTGAAATAAACTTTCCTTCTTAGATAGCGATTTGGATCCATTCTTCTTTTTATACAGCACCTTTTACATTCTTCAGATGTTACATGCCTGTTCTTTAACAGGCATGGTGGTGTAAGAATTGGGTGTATTTGTTTTCAGCTCCCACTGGCAGATTGTCATTTGTGTGGCTGCATCAGTGGCAAACCACAAATTGCTCAGTCACAAGCCCATGATTCCTACTTGAAGATATTTGCTGTCTCAACCTAGCTTTAGGCTACATTAGCTTGACCAATGTATGTTTTCGGTAAATGAAAAAATGAGATAAAGATCTGTATTTTAGAAACCACTTACATTGCATGAAAATGAAGCCTAAACAATACGTACTCTTCAGTGCCACCTACTGGTATTACAGGTGTTAACTACCTGCCTATGCCTATACATGGGCACCTTTAGAGGAGCTTTGTGATGAAACAAAACCAATAAAAGGTTTATTAGCTACCCCTGCTTTCGCTGGTTTTTTGTTTATTTTTTTTAAATTTTAATTATTATTCTGTAATTTAATCGTGTTTTCTCTTACATATAAAATTCTAAATTGTGTAGCCTTGGATCTGATTTGGCAGGGCAATTGCAGTTGGTCAGTACAGTGGTATGATGCAGGATGAAGTTCTTTGTTTAATGTCATTAAACTAGTAGTCATGGGATGAAATGGCAGAGGGTAGACAAACCAGGATGCTGATGGGACATTGTAGACATGAGCTCTAAACAGAGTTATTGTATGTCTATCTACAGCAGGATGTTAGGGTCAATGTAGATGTTCTGTCTCTTAAAAGAATAGCTGGCCTTTTTTTTATTCTGTGACCTGGTCAATCACATATATATCCTCTCCAATCCTTAAGACTATTTCAGGATAATTCTGAAGAAAAATTCAATCCTTTTACTTCTCATAAGAGAAAACCCTTATGAACTCACTGTCCACTAATTGCAGAAACCTTCTTGTACCGTGAAAAGAATATTCTACCATGACAACTGCTCCCTTGTTTTCGCCCTGCTCAAGACAGGGACTGTCTAGGCCCTTGACGACCTGTTCATCATTGATCATCAACTTTATGGGATTCAATCATAATACAGCAAACCATATAAACACATTCAGTCATTAACAGTTGGTTTCTGAAAGTTTGTTCATTGTATTGCTTCTGTGTTTTTTGAAAGAAATTGTCATGGTCCCTCGTTTAGAAGCTCCCACTGTTTTCCTGTTTATTGCTTTTTTTGTTGTTTTGCTTCTGGTTTGTTTTGTTTTTTCTTGGGTTTATCTTGGTTTTGGTTTTGTTTTGCTTTTCTTTAATGTTGGTATATTATGGAAGGAGTACTCGAGCTGTCCTAAAGGCTTGATCTTTCCCTCTGCTGTTCTGTTAAGTGGAAAGAACTGACTCATGCTAACTTCAGTTTCAGTTTTGAATGCTTATGAAGAGCAGTGGGTAATCTTTACTGTCTGTAGTCTTTTGACTCTTCAGGATGTTAGTTTACCCAGCTTAGCTTTTCTTTGTTTTCCTCATCCACAAGGTTGAAAACAAAGAGCTGTTGGTATATATAAAGTTCAGCCCTTCTATGGATACAAATATTAGTCCATAGGGTAGGTTATTTTGGTTTTGGATAATAAGTTCCATGAAAAATAAGATATTTCATGAGGAGACTTCTCAGAAGTAGTTATTTTTATATACATGTGTGTGTATGTAATAAGTATTTTAATACCAGGGAAAAAAAAAAAAATGAAGAGAGCACAAATCCAGAGCTGGCATTATAGGTAATGAAAAAAAGGTAGAAGACAACAAATTCTATGAATAAATCATAGTCCCTGCATATGTGATGCAGCATTTTAGACCTGAAAATGATTTTGTAACCACTGTTTGAAGCAGAAGCTTCTGTTTGGCAAGGAAGAAAACTGGGTTACTGTTTTGAAAACATCCAAAATTTGATGCAATACCTAGACTGATTCTGTTCTCATTAACATAGCTTTTGAGCCCTCAACTTACTCGGCCTCAATTACTGCCATACAATGCCAATTTAGTGGCAGTTTAAGCCTGAGCAGTATAAATTATGGTGAGAATGGATTTGCAAACTTGGGGTTTTTGGGGTTTTTTTTTGTTTGTTTGTGTGTTTTGGTTATGTTTGGTGTTTGGTTTTTGTTTTTAATGCATTTTTTTAAATCCTTAAAATTTATGCAGTGGTTTTGTTTTTTTTTTTTTTTTTTTTTTTTTTTTTTTTTTTTTTTTAATAGACTATTCTATTTATCCCATATGTTTAACTTCCACTAAATGAAAGGAT
This sequence comes from Agapornis canus, assembly GCA_036873685.1. Taxonomy (NCBI): domain Eukaryota; kingdom Metazoa; phylum Chordata; class Aves; order Psittaciformes; family Psittacidae; genus Agapornis; species Agapornis canus. The sequence goes on along the minus strand of JBAFWW010030159.1, from coordinate 31,654 downwards.
TTATATGGCTCAGAAATGTTCCTGGGAACAAAAGGTGATGATTCAAATAGCAAGGTTATGACAAGCCTCTTTTACCATTTTCTTACAGATACTCTTCCTCAATGCCTGATGTTTAATAGCTGATCAAAGTGGTTGTGCAGCCTCTGAACAAGATCCCACTGCTTCTGTAGGAGACAGCTTCCAGAACTGCTTCTAGAAGAGCAAAGGCTGCTTCCAGAGAGAAAGGTAAGCCTTTGTCACATGAAACACTGTGTGCTTTCCTTGAGAGATGTGAAATACAGCAAGAGCCTGCGAGGTATTTGTCAGACTACAAAAACATCACTCTCTTCTGGGAAGAGAAATACTGAGTAATTTGCTGTGGATGTTTTTCAAAAATGCAAACCAGGTGTTTTGATCTCCTTTATATTTATGACTGTATTACTCTGAGGCTGTTAAGAGTTTTAATTTTGTGGTTACCCCACCTGCTGTTTTGTTATTAAAACCTTAGGTATGATTAATCAAAAATATACTCTGCAGTCAGACACACAAGTTCTATAAAATTTGTATGCATGAATATGCTGTGGAAGCTATGCAGGTCTGAAATAATTTTTAAAGTTTCTGATGTGTGTTTAAGTGTCTTACGAGAAAGCAGTCTGGTAAAACAGGAATGTCACACCTAGAATGCAGCTGTGAGAAACTTCCTTTCCTTTAATATGTGTGTATGAACACACATCCATGCACACAAACTAATAAAAAAGGAAGAATTTATGCCTCATGTCATTTTCATGAACACTTAAACACTTACTTGGTAGTATACCAAAAGGGTATCGCTGACAAAATGGTAAAAATAATGGCAAACCTTGGCAAATTCAGCCCCCTACATCCTGTAGCTTAATGCTTGCAATTTCATGCCTCTAAGGGAAACTGCCATTGAGCCACTTGTTTTATACCATGAATACTATATGAGGAGGGTATTGATGAACATTCACACTTCACCTAGCTGAACTGATGTAAAATGGTTCATTGATCTTTCACTGGTTCTCAGTTTGCTGAGTACTTTCCTCACAACAGAAAGTATAGCAAGAACTCTTGCAGTTTGTGTTTTCATGAAGCTCTTCCTTTGATATTATATTTGATATAATTAAGTTATGAATCCTTCACTATTTCATGTAGTCTAGCAATAATTTAATTCTTCAGTCTATTCATAACTCTTACAGTGGAAATTATTCTTCTCTGTGTTATGTTTGTAGGGAAGCTAACACCAGAATGTAATTGTGTATCTGGGATTTTGCTCTTTATTGCAGTTGTTCATAGCTTGTATGGGAGTTCAGGTAGGTGAGCTCTGCTGCTCCTATCAGTTCTTGTCCCATAATGGTGCTGTGACACCAGCAAGTATAATGAGGTAAAAAATGACAGCAGCTCTGCAAAACAAGTTTGAGGACTGTTATGTCCAGAGTTGAGAGGAACAGAAGGTAACAGCAGTGAGGTTCACACTTAGGACAGTTTTTGTTTGTGTTACTTTTTGTAATACAAACAAATATTAGCAGTAATAAAGTAGGTGGGTAGATACTTCAGAGTAATGTTGTCAATGCAGCTGAACACTAATTCACAGCTTTTCTTAGTCTGTTAGACTTCAGAGAGAATAAAAACAGCTTGTCTAATGTTTGGAACATCTCATAGAAATTGTTAATACTAATTTATGAGGAGTATGTTGTAGGAGGTCTGTTAAATTTACAAAGCATCATTTCCTGTCAGACGAGTTACCATTTAAAGACATAAAAGGAACTGGCTTTTGGAAGTCCAGTCCTTAGCTGGCCTTTCTGGTTGCAAACCAATTTGTTCCATGTATAGTGCTTTCGCAACATAAAAAAGCACTGTGGAATGGCAGAATATTGTGGAAAACTTAGTGACAGTGAATGAAATTTTTAAAGAGGATGAAAAACAATTGTTAAAAATAGAAGTGCAACTCACAACATCAAGTCTCATGTAACTTCATCCTGAAGCAGGTGAATTGGATCAAGGTACATGTGTGCCAAAATTCTTCCTTAGTACTGAAGGTTGCATGATATGACCATGTGAACATTTGCTCACAGCATCTCATCAGTCAAGGGGAAGAGATCTCCAAAGGAGGGCTTCTCACAGCTACTTCTTGCACAGCCCTTTCTCAGAACTCGGTGCTTTCCAAAGCAGTCTGATCCAAGGTTACGAGGTTGGTGCTATTGCAGTGATGACCTTGAACAGAAGTAATTAAACCCTTCAGAGAGAGTTTGCATAGCCTGTTGGTGCACTCAAGTTGCTGAGGTAAGCTAACAGCCAGTTTGTTCCTCCATGAGGACAGGAGAATGGTAGAACCCTTACTGCAGCAGCCATTAAGACTAGCCTTCAACTTTGTACTTACATAGGGAAATTGGCTGGGTAAAATTTGGGACAACTAGAGGCTTATTTGGTCTCTCCAACAGAACTGGCCTTGTAACCACTCTCATTTTTGTGCTGTTTAGCTCAGAGATTATAATTTTCTACATGTTTGGTCTAGCTAGTTAAAGACTAATATCAAGCTCCTGAAACAAGTCAGCCAGCTCCAGATGGCTAACCACATGTTCTGACAGTAGTACCATCAGAGGAAGATGCAGTGTGACTATGTATCTGACCTCTAACCACATTTGATATCACAGTGTTATCTTTGGCAGCAAATATGGCTGGCTAGAAGCAAGCTTTAGGTATCAGAAGCCTAGTGCTGAGTATCAGCAGCATTAGTTAGCATATTAAGGGAAGATTAAGATGGACATCGAGCTCTTTCTTTATAGGCATCTTGCACTGCCTGCCTTTCTCTCCTTTGCCCTCACAAGATGGGCAATTAATCTAAAGAATATAGACTATTTTAGCCTTTGGAACTCAAGTTCTCAGTCTCCGTTCTTATATCCTGTGAATGTGATAAGAAGAAATTGAATCTGAAGCTTGTAGCAATAATTTAGTGAATGTGGCACCTTGGAGGGTTTTGATCTTTTAAATAGCATTACAAAAATATTCTAACTAATGTGAAGTTATACCAGGTTGCTTTCAGGGGAGTTTGCCATGATATGCACATGGTGCTTGGCCTGTGCAGAAAAAGGGTGTTGCAGTTTAGCATGGAAACATCCTGTGTTGAAACTATGGTTCACCCTGGCACCAGTCATTTCTGTCATCTGCAAAGATCAGCTGTGAGATCAAGAATGAGATGTGGCTTGAAGACTTGTGTTCTGGTACCTCATGTGGTGGTTACAGCTCTGAACTTTGAGCAACTGTGTGCATCAGAACAGGCAAAGGGTTGCTTTCATTTAAACTCTTCTCAGGAAGATCACAAGGAAAATTTGTTATTCATAATGCTCAGTGATTTATTTTTATTTTTTTCAGTTGCAGGGCCACCAGTAAAAGCAAGGTTTTCCCTCCCACAGATACAGCTATCATCCTTTTAAAGACCTTGAAAATAAGCAAGGTTATTTTAGCTAAGCTGAGTTACAAAAACCTGTTTCTATTCACATCTTCCTATGCAAAAATGATCTGGAAAACATTATGCTAATTTTGTACTTATCCACACAGTAAGCAATAGAGTTTTCAGTCTAAGAAACACAATTAGACTGTGAATGATTTTGGGGTGGTGTCATTTTTCCCCCCCGGGTAAACATAACCACTTGTATTTGAACTCCCAAGAAATACAACTGTACATAGGAAAAAAAGAAACATCTGTTCTGGGAAATAAGTTTTAAAGGAGCAGTCTGTTTTCTAAGGCTCTTATAGAGAGAGGATGGGTTTTCCTAGTGCTTCTTCTGACCCAAGCTCACTTGGTGATGTGATTCTTTATGTCCTGAGGCAAGGACTAAGAGAATGGAGAAATAAGTTAGCCTTTTTAATTCAAAATCCAAGTGGATCTTCATGTAAAGAAGACAGTAGGCTACCCTTGCTGGGCAGTTGATCAACAGCATATCTGCTGAAGAGGGTATGAAGCCAGCATAAGATTCAAATCAAATTGTACCTTCCTATCTCTCATCTAGACCTCAGGAGTCGCTCCTGTACTTGGAACTTGGGCAGATATTCATGCATTTAACTTCAGATATCAAATATACTTAAGCGGGGGGTCTGCATTTTCTATTTACTTAACAGAAAGAGACAAGTTCCATGATTTATAATACTGTTGCTCATCTTTTGGATTTTTTTTTTTTTTTTAGCAACTTAGGCATTTAAGTCTGCTGCCTAAAGTTAGAGAAGTTGTGATCTTTCAACAATGTTGGCACACATCTCTCTTTAAAATCTAGAGCACGTCTGTGTCCTATCAGAAAAACAGCCTTACTATTTTGGCCCTGAAATGCTTTGGAATTTTGAATACTGTGAGAAAGGATATGTTCAATTTGCATTTTTGTGAAGTGACATGAATTAGTATGTCCTGGTAAAAATGACTACTACAGCTACTAGGTACATCATATACATAGTGTGAAACCAGTACAATCATCCTCATAACTTCAAATGGAAATGGGCTTTATAAAAACCCTTCACATCTGATCAATTCTAATAAAACCAAAATGACTTCCTATCATTAGGGTTTCCAATTTTTTTCTTAGTATATTGGGTTTGCATGGCAAAGTTTTGACATTGGGGTGGTGCGGAGGGATGGGAGAGGTGCTACAGGGGTGGTGTCCTGGGTTCAGCAGTTGCAGTCAGTTTTTTTTCTCTGTAGTAGCTGGTGTT
>JBAFWW010030159.1:1772-26856 GCA_036873685.1 Agapornis canus | reverse complement strand
CTATTACAGATACGAGATAAATAATGACTGGATTTCCTTCAAAAGCTAAGCACAGCTTTGTTCATCGAAGGCTCAGCAGAGGCATGAGGTGCCACATTTATGGGAGCCTAAATGATGAATGCTGCATATTGAGTGCTGTGAAATGTACAAAGCAAATCCACTGCAAAAGTATCTTCTCTAGAAACTGGTTGGAGTTGTATTATTTGTTTAAAGAAAAAAAATAAACCTGTTAGATCATGGGATTTTTCTTCATGGCATGTAGCCTCTTTGTAGCAAAAGAGGTAAAATGATCCTGGTTGTGGTTAGCAGTGCAGCTCTCATCAAAGGAATTCTTTTATTCCCCTCCCTCCTCCCACAAATAAAAGCAATCACTCGCTGAAATGAGGAGCCTTACGTCAAAATTCTGCAGCTGTTTTAGTTAGAATGAAACAGTTGCAGAAAGAATCTTGTTCTGGTGAAAATTCTTTCTGAGTGTTGCTGCTGCTTCATGAGCTACCCCAAAACCAAAGGGACCAAACTGATTCTGTTTTGCTGCAGGGAGCCTTTTGTCTCTTTTATCTTTCCCAGCTGAGGTGTCATGTACAGGTTGGAGAATTTTTCTTCTCAGCCTGAACATGAGAAATCGAGTTTCAGCTAGTTAATGTCTGCTCCACAAGTTTAAAATCCAAACATAAACTATTTGGGAAGATTGAGTTTACCTCAGAGACAATAAGATTTGACCTTAAGAGCAAAAATGAAAATGGATGTTGTATCCCATTTTCTTAGTAAGACTATATGTAGTAAAAATAAATTATCACCTCATGCATTCTGTAGCCAAATTCTTCTCAGCATTTTCTCAACTTAGTATGTCCTACGCTATATGTGAAAATGTGTTTAGTGTTGAATAAAAAAATATACTCGTTCCCAAAAAGCAGCATACAGCTCCTGTTGTTGAGAATATATAAAGGTAATTGATTAAAAAAAACCTTCAACCAACAACCAACCAAAAATCCCAACCCACCTTTTTGTTCTGTTCCAATGTGTACTTCTGTAATGGGTTTCAGTGCAATTCAGATAGTTTCATAATTTTCAAGCTGAGATCTCTACATCTATAATGCCTAGAAGTGAGAAAAGGACTATAAATGCACATATGTAATGTAGTTTACTTAGATACTTGTTACAGTTTAGAAACTTTGAGCAGTCTTAACCAGTGGTGAAGCTCTTGTGCTGAGATCAGGGTAAATTAATAGCTGGCAGAGCTCTGGGTAATTTTGTATCACCAACACCCAACTTCTGCTTTAGTTAAAATACAGAGTAGCTGCTGCAGTCATGCTGTAAGTTGGCAGAGGACATATCTGAATTAGGTTGCTTCTGCCCAGGGATGCTTACCTTGCAAAGTGTTTGCATAGTTCTTCATCAGAAAACTTCTCTTAATCTGCCATGGCGAGCAACTAAATTATTTTAGCACTAAAATAATACGGTAGCTGAGCTAACAGCCTTGCAAATGGAGGATATGCTGCATGTTTCTAGTATTGCTTTTGCTCTAAAACTGTGTTATTTTTTCACCTATCTGATAGGGCGGTGAAATACTGGGTGGTTCTGCACCTTTCAATCCTCTTGTTATATTCTATGTAGTGATTGTGGTGACCAGGTTAAGTCACTTCGTTGTCCTGATCTGTCTGAAATCCAACTTACCAAGAAACAAAACCAAACCAAAACAAATGAAAAAACCCACCCAACACCAAAACCATCACAGGAATTGTTTGAGGAGCCTCATCCTTTGGTTATGTGGGTTACTAGCTCTGGCCTGCAGCTGTCAGGAGAATAGTGGGTTTGAGACTAAGCCTTTTGGTTTTGGCTCACTTTTCTGCTGAATTAGAGCAGAGATTGTAGCTAGCAGGCTATATGCTTGGTCTTCTAGGTCCAGGTCCTTGGGTACAAGAGAAAGATGAATGCAGTCTGCTGCAGAGGGTCTGCCAAGCATCAGGTGTGTTTGTTCAGCCTGCAGAAGCTTGAGGAATGATCTCTTTGTTGTCTTCAGCTACCTGATGGATGTTTTAGGGAAAATGGTGCTATAGTCTTCCCAGGAGTTGTTGAAAGGATGAGAAATTAGTGGTTACAAGTTACAGCAAGGTAATTTCTTACTGTATTAAAAAAAATAAAATAATTAGAATGGTGAGTTACTTGGGTTTGTTGCTGAGAAAAGCTGCAGAACTGCCATTCTTGGACATGTTCAAGGTAATACTGGACAAAGTCTTGAGCAGCTTAACCTAACTTTGAATTTGGCTGTGTGTTGGGCAGGAGGTTGGACTGAACCAACTTCTGGAGACCTCTACAAGTTGGTGGTTCTGCCTGATAGCAGCTTGGATGTGTGAGGTTGCATAGTCATGTGAAATGGACACCTTGTCTTCCTCAGGAGCTATGAGAGTTTAGGTCTCATCCGATTTCTAACTCAGTCTAATAGATTGTTTGGTTGGTCCTTTTTAATTAGCATGATTTTTTTTTTCAGCTGAGTTAGTGAATTGAGGACGGAAGCAAAAATTGCTTGACCTTGTTCAGCACCAGCCACGCTAGTTTATATGGCTGAAGTGGTGAAATTTGATTTGTATTGTGTAGCAGGGGTTTAAAATGGAAATTGGAACTTAAGTGTATAGTTTGCAAGTGTGCCACCATCTTTCTTGTCACAGTGGAGGGAAGAACTGTGCTAACAAATGGGGCACTGAGTAGTGGTCCTTTTTTAGGGTCAGATTGGTGGGCTTTAAGATTAGATCCTTCTTTAGAAGAAGATTTACCATATTTTACTTATTTCTTTTTCTCCAGTACACTTCTAAAATTAGTTACTTGTAACTAAGGTTTGTTTGTATCAAGTGGCCTGAGTTCTACCTTCCTGAAGGTCTAGCTTGGGGCATGAAGAACTGTGTAGGCTATTTTTTCTGTTTCTGGTAGCCTTCTATTCCCTGATTTAAGTTGATCTTTATACAGAGAACTGAGGCAGGAGAGCTGCCAAATGCTACAAGCTATCTGAAGATCTCAATCTGAATATTTTGTCAGTGGGAGCTGTTGGGTGGATGCCTAGCATTTTCTTTTCCTTTTTGTATTTTGTTCAGTCTGATCACTCTGTTGACTAGATTTGAGCTCTTACTTTAAATCTTTCGCTACAGTACTTAATACTTCTGTTTTTTTAAATTTAGAGTGTTTGTGACTTGGGAAGGATAGTGTAATACGGTGGGTGTTAAGCGTTTGTTTCTAAGAGCGTATTTGAAACAATGGAAAGACTTTAAAAAATGTTGAAGTTCTGAAGTGTTTCTTCTGTCAGTGTTAGATTTGGCAGTGTTTCATGAAATGAGAAACAATTTGCCAGGAAAGGAGTAACTCTTAATGTGCTTCATGGGAATCCCATGATTTTTCTGGAAATGTTAGGATCTTGTAGGACTTAGAAGGGGGGAGTTTACTTTGAAGTGAACTAAAAGTAGTTTTCTTCCTTCCTTTTGAGAGGTAGGATATGAAATGGCTGTAGATTGAACTGTTGGCCTGTAAGCAATCATTTTTATAAACTGACAGCAGAATTTTTTCACCAGAAATTTATGCATGTCAGGCTTTCAGACTCAAGAAAGGACAATGTTATAATTTCTGTAATAATAGGTAACAAATTCTGGCAGGTTTTGAATTGGTGTTCTGGCTATGTGCAACTCTTGCGTGAGTAAATTGTTGCATTCCTTTTCCAGTTGTATTTTCTGTTAACAGACTGTTGCTGTGTTATCAAGTGTGAACGTTATCACTCAACTCCACAGAATCCCTTTTGTTTTAAATTTTTAAATCAAAATGTTAAACCGTGTTGGAACTTGGTGGAGGACCAGAAACCTCAAGGCACATGATGAAACTAGAGAAAACTCCCCAAACCCTAAAGGCAGGAATCGTTTTCATGCCTTTTTTTTTTATATTTTTCCAATGTCTTGTTACTAGTTCTTTCAATTTTGACTCTTTAAAAATTGGCATGTTCTAGACTGCACATAGAAACATGTGAAAATAACTTCAAAGGACTACGTTTAGCTTGCAAGTCATGTTTGTGAGATGGTGTGTACAATTTAAGCCAGAAAACAGAATATTCATAGACTAGTTTTCATTGGAAGGGACCTCCAGAGCTTATCTAGTTCTAGCCCCTCTGCAATGAGTAGGGACATCTTTCACTAGATCAGGTTGCCCAGAACTACATCCAGCCTGGCCTTGAATGTTTCCAGGGGTGGTTCATCCACCACCTCTCTGGGCAACCTGTGCCAGTGTTTCACCACCATCATTGTAAAAAATTTCATCTTTATATGTAGACTGAATCTTCCCTCTTTCAGTTCAAAACCATTATCCCTTAGTCTGTTGCAAAAGCCTCTACTAGAAAGTTTGTCCGCGTGTTCCTTTATTTGTTTACATACTTGTTTTCCATAGCCTGTTTTGTTCCCTCCACCATTATCATTGGTAGAAGGTGGTAATATAAGCATTTAGTTTCTTACTGGCTTTTATTTAAAACTGCATTTGATTTTTTCCTTTTTGTTACTGTTTTTAATTAAAATTTATTGCCACATTAATAAGAAATAGAATTGATCTGTGAACTGGAAAGTTTTCTCAAATATAGCTGTAGTTTTGTCAAAGAAAACTCAAATGTCAGGCAAATACATAGGATTTCTTTGTTTTGTGCTTTCCTCTTGCATTCGGTCTTCTAAAAAAGTCCGGCTTATTGGAATTCATTCGAATTTTGGGCTTTCTTTTGTTTTTTCTTTTTGCATGTATTATTTCAGTTTGAATGATCAACTTAAATACCACTGCTGTTAGAAAGTAGAGGTTCTCTTGCAGAGCATTAGCTAATTAAATAAGTGAAAATTGTTCCTCCCTGATATATTCTTTGTAACAGTAGTATTTGAAAATTTTTCTCACAGAATAGGTGGCTTTTTTGATTTTTATTTATTTTTTTTTTAGTGGCACATAAACTGAATAGCATCAGAGGGAGCCTTTTTAAGGAGGATAAAATAAAGATAGTAAGATAACTGTAATAAAGATAAGACCAGATTATAGTCAACTTCCCATTATATTTATTGTGCAGTGTTTCATAGTACTGCAGTAGCTGAAATCATTATTTCAATACTTTCTAGATTCTCCATATGGCTGACAATGGCTTGGAAAGTTCTTTATCTGCCTTTCATCAGTAGCTGTGTGTTGTGGTGGTGCTGTTTTTACCATTTCACACAATTATTTGTCCTAAAAACATATCAGAACAGCCTAAAGTATTAAATGGGCTTTTCAGTTTGTTCAGTGTGTCATATCCTGTCATGCTTTTAAGCAAAAAGAAGCCCTCATGGCTCATCAAAATACCTCCAACTTTGTATCTGAAGTTAAAGCTTAAACTGCAAAAACTTCTAACATTTATGATGACATGAAAGAAAGAGCAATTGACTGGAGAGTGAAAGAATTGTAAAGGTCTAAAATAATTATTATTTTAAATGCATAAAATATGTTTTCTAATAATCCAGGTACCAGAAGACCCATAGAAAAATAATGTAGTGTTACTCTGCAGTAATGAAGAAGTTGTTTGTCATTACTTCATGTCCAGTAGGCAGTTTGCTTTTTCTGATTATGCTCTATAGTCAGTGCACCTGAAGCAACATGGCAGGGCTCAGGAGCTTTGGGGTGAGTATTTTGCTCCTGGAACAGCTAGGCTGAATTCTGGAGTATTTTAACTTCTGTCTGGTTAGGAGAAGTAGCCAAACCAAAGCTGTTCTCTCTCTACAGCTTTTCCTTACCTCTTTCATAATCCTGAACAGTCTTACTCCTTCACCCCATTCAAAGTATAAATATATTCAGTTATTCAAGACATCTTCCTGTGTTACATTGCTAATAAACTTTTCTTCATTATTACCTCTGAAGCTGGTAGAGGGTGAAGTCTTGTTCTTCCTCCTCTTTATAACCCTTAGTCTCATCTGTGAGCTCAAACAGAAGAGTATCACTACATCCTGCCTAGTGTTTTTCCTTTATTTGAAGTTACATGTTCTGTATCTTTAAGAGCATCTTCATCATCCAGGTTTCAAATGATGGGGTGTCTTCCCCCACTCCCACCAAAGGCAGGTAATAGGGTTCTGAAGCTGCTTTTCAGTTTGTCAATTCTAGGGTCAAGTCACAAGTAGTGTGATAATAGTAGTGTGATAAATCTGGACTGCTGCTATTTTTCAGTATCTAAGAATGTTCCTCTTGAGATAACTTATAAATATTTTGTTACTTCTAACAAAGAGGACCTAGTAGCAGGTCTCAGCTTATTTAATGAAAGAAAACATGCTGTACACAACCAGCCAAGATCTCACCTCCCCTGAGGCGATTTGCTGGACACAGCAAACAATTGATATTGTCATTATTCAAATTGTAAAGCATTAGGTTGTGTTGATGAAGAGATAAACCTTACCCCTGAATGAGCATGTAGACAAGGAAAGCCCACAAGCTCTTCATTAATCAGAAGAGTTCTTAAATGCTTGAATCTTTTTGCCTTTTGATCTGTATCTTGAATAGTATATATTGAGGGGAGGGGGGTTTGCCTCCCTTACTCCCAGGTTTGTTTAGGCAACACAAAGTAAGGTGAGGCCATTTTATGCCTCTGCAAGCCTTGGTAAAGGTTAGCAGTCCTGTTCAAGAATTAAGGTTAAGAGGTTTTGGTTTGGGTCATGCATATGTGTCTCATGTCATCATCCACTTCCTCGGTATGCTCCTTGGTCCCTCATTTTGGAAAAACCAACAAAACAAAACCAAAACTAAACCTCATTTCGTCTCATCACTGAATTATCATATCACATTCTGATTTATTAGGGACTGACAACCTGTATTATGAAGAATTAGAGAATTTCTGGGTCTCGCCTGACTTTTAGACATATATGAACAAGCAAAATATATTACAGTATCTTGTGCTCACCTTTTCCTGGGCTTTCTGTAACTGCAAGTTTATTTTTTGTTCTTACCCCAGATTTCTGTTACTTTCTAAGTAAGGATGAGTTAAGTTATGGAGATGCTTATATTACACTAATGGCAGGCATCTGCTCTAGTGACTGCCAGCATGTGACTGCATACTGCTTTGATCAAGATTGAATTGCATTGCTTAGATCTTTAAAGCTCTGTTTTCTTTTTAAATACAAAGAACTGTAAGCTTGTTACTGAGTTGTTGTGTGGTTCTGTTTAAATATGCTCAAATATTTATTCTATTTTAGTTTTGAGAATATACTAATGTGAGAAGGAATGTACAAGAGTACTGCTGGTATTCAGCAGAGCCTGTATTTAAACATATTATTTCTGCTCCCTTTAGTAACTTTTATTGTTTTATCTTGTCACAAAGAGAGCCAGAAGAACCAAGTCAGACTCTCTAGTCATCTTTGTGTGCTTGAAAGCTGTTTCCTGGCTTGTAGTCACGTATACTTCAATAAATCATTTTAAGTAAACACAGGGACATATCTGGGGTACACGCTTTATTCTGAAGAATCTTCTGCTGTTAATGCAATCCCATGAAAATAACCTGGTTTTTGACCCTGGGTTTAGTTGGTAGGACTGCTAGTTAGGGAAGCTGTGTACTACGGTGGGACAGTGTGAAAGTCACTCCTATAAACAGAGCCTGCTGCTGTATTGCTGTGTAATTCTGTGTCAATTTTAGTAATTTTCATAGCTGCTTATAGGAAGGTGGAAAGTTGTTTCATCCTTCCTGCCATTCTGTGGTATATAAGAAAGGGGCTACATAAATAACATTTCTTTACATTATTTTACATTTTACAGACATTGTGTCCTGGGTTCAGCAGTAGCAGTTGTTTTTCTTCTTAGTAGCTGGTGCAGTGCTGTGTTTTTGACTTTCAGCCTGAGAACAGTGCCGATAACACCGATGTTTTTAGTTGCTGCTCAGTCATGTTTTGTCTGACCAAGGGCTTTCTGAGTCTCATGCTCTGCCAGGGAGGAGGGGAAGCCAGGAGGAAGCAGCAACAGTACACCTGCCCCAAACTAGCCAAAGAGGTATGCCATACCATAGCATGTCATGCCCAGGATGTAGAACTGCGGATAGTTACCCAGAAGGGCGAGATCACTGCTTGGTCGGGCTGGGTATTGGTTGGCAGATGGTGAGCGGTTGTGTTCTCTTCCCTTGTTATTTCCCTTATCATTATTACTGTTGGTGGTAGCAGCAGCGATTTGTGTTACACCTTTGCTACTGGACTGTTCTTATCTCAACCTGTGGGAGTTACATTCTTTCACTTCTCCTCCCCATCCCTCTGGGAACAGGAGGGAGGAAGGAGAGGACCTGATTGAGTTTAAACCATCAACACATTGGAATATTGACCTTGTTCCTTCTTGGCTTTTGCAGTCTTATATATGTAATCCTTAAATTTTAAATCCATAACCTGAATATTTTTCCTGTAGTTGTTTTCTCCAAGCTTGTTTATGAATAAGCAAAAGTGGACATGATAGTGTGTATGTGTGTCTTCATTTTATAATCGTTTAGCTATATGGTATACATATTAGAGTTTTAATTGATGTACCTTGCTGTAAAGAGAAAACGGAAGCAGAATGGAAATAGCTAATTCTTTATAATAGCTTATTCTTTATTCTTTTTTTCTGTTTACTTTCAATTTGCTTTTGGATAGCCTTTCATCTCTCTTCACCTGAATAAGGAAGCTGCTCCCTTCAATAGGGATTCTTCTCTATTTTCAATGAATACTTTTGGAAACTATCCAGTGTTGAAATCTGTCAACGCTCACTAGTGTCGTGCATTCTTGTCAAACAGGGAATGCTGAATTTCCAGTAAGTCATTAGTGGGCTGAAATTTGCTTCTGCAAGGGAGTAAGGAAATTCAGTGGCTTTCTAGTTTAGTGGGAATGATGTTATACTGAAAAGGTCTACCTGAAGTCTGATGCTTTGGTTGCATCATTATTAGGTTTTTAGAGTATTCCAAGGGAATGCTCCTTTTGGTGAGGTTTGTAAGTCATATGCCCGTTTGTCACTTGAGTGTTGCCTGAATGAGGCTGAATTTCTTTAGAAAGAGATACTGGTCAGGCCTATTTTTTTATTTTTGGTTTTTTTTTTAACCTTTGAGGAGTGCTATTTATAGTCTGTGTTTTGTGTTACAGAAGATTAAGACACATGAACATGTGAGATAATTTAATCTGACAACCTTATATGGAAGTCTTTGTTGCCTTCCCCTAAATTTCACAGTACTGATTGCTATTTTATAAGTATTTCTGTAAGTTGCTGAGGAGGCAGGTGCTTTATAGACCTGGACGAGTAGGCAAAAATATTTGGCTGCATTTTTGCTTGTATAATTTTACAAATTATGCATCTTAAGTGTTAAATCAGCTGATGTTCATAGAGAGCTTTAGCATAGCCTGTAAGGAAGCTACCAATTTTAAACAATTTAAACAATAACCAATTTTGCTGGTTCTTTTATTTCTCTATTAACCATGGTACTTGCTTAACAGTTTAGTAAGTCCAGATGATTCTCAGTGTAGAGAGGGACAGAGGTTACTTGTACATCTGAACTCCTTTTTTTGCATTTTTACATTGTCGAAAGAAGAACTTTATTCACTTATTTGGGTAAGAAATTAAATACCTAAGTTAAGGGCACATGCAAAGATGCTCTGTTTTTCCTTTTCTCTTGAATATCCCAGAAAATAATAATGGAGCAGCAATTATCTAGGGTAATGAATAATTTAAAGCTTATCTGTGAAATTCTAGTTTTTTAGAAGATATATATTAGAGGTATGTGTGTTTTCAGGTTTAAGGAATACTTGAGATTCTTCTCTGTTCATGACTTGAGGGCAAAACAAAACCTGCATGAATGCCTACCCCAGCGTCCCATAAATGCACTTACCTGTAGTATATCCAGTATGCCTTTAGCAGTGTTCTTGTGATAGAGAATCCACTGCATCATGGATGAATTGGTGTATAATTGATAACTTTTTAATTTCCTGTTTGAATGTAGATGAGATTCAGATGTCAGCTGCTGGCTGACAGCTGCTGCCTTCGCTAAATAGAGAAAGCTGGTAGTATCAGAGGGGTTTGGGTTGTTTGGAGTTCTTTCTTTTTTTTTTTTGTTAAAGGTCACATTAAAGCAACAATGTCAAGTATCTTCAGTTAGCTGCATCAGGGCAAGCTTTCCAGAATTAAAATGAACAAGGAATTTTCAAAACCATCATTGAACAATGTAACTGTCACAAATGTACGTATTTCTTTGATGATTTGTCTCAATGTTGGTAGAAAAGCTTTTATGTTATTCTTTATGCCACTCTGGAGCAATGACAGCGAAGTCTAAGCTACTCTATCTTTCAAGAATAAAATACCTTATCCTTTAGAGTGTATTTTCCTTTAAAACATGTATTAAAATGTGTGGTCATATTTCAGGAGTCTTCTCCCTCCCCAGGTTTAATTGGCTAAAACCCAATTTATGCCTGTTTTCTCCCTTTTGCCCCTTCCATGAGCCTTGTGCTCATTTTTGTCAAGTGACGTGCCCCTGGCAGGTGCAGCAAAGAATGATCACTGGTATTCATCAGGTCTACCTTTGAACACCGTGTTTATCCAGAACTTGTAGGATGATGCACTAAATGCCCATGTTAGTATATTAAAATGCGTCTGAAATGGGTCTGTCAGTTTTGTTAGCATTTGTCAGCATTGTCAGAGTGGTTAAAGGTAAGTGCAGAATACCAAGTGTGTCAGAGTTCTCAGCAGGTTTAAGCAGATGGGTGCTTTTTAGCTCAGGTGGTAGCACCTCTGGTGCCTGTAGAACTTTGTTGACAAAAACTTCTCTTTGGCTGAAGAAGCTATGGATTTAATTTATCCACTCTTCAAGTCCTCCTTTTTCAGGATACAACTCATGCTTTACAGTATTTATTTATAAAAGCTGGATTAGCTATACAAAATGAACCTATTCCCAGGCAGTTAACTGGAAGAGATCTGTATTGTCTGTCTTTCATATCCTTGATGCAGGCACAAGTAGTCCTGTGATGTCTGGAATTTGACGTGAGATAAACTGGAATTCTTTACTGTTACTTCTGAATGTATAGATTGATAGGAAATGCAAGAGGCCAGATGAGATTTAGGTAATTACATGGCATGTTCAAGACTTGGTGTTGAGTTTTCCTGCCTGATGTCTGTGTGTGCCCTTCAGTTCTATTCTGATTCTGTAATTACAGCTTTCTTTCGAGGTGTTTTTCTGTTTCTTTTGTTTTAGGGGTTTTTTATGTGTAACCTGTTTTACACAAAAAGGTGAGTTGTGTTTTCTGGAGATGGGACCAACGAATCTGTTACTGTAACAGGAAGTGTGCTACCCTCTTGTTTTAAACAGATAAAGGAAAGTTCAGGCCACTTGGGATCAGACACAATCAAATATTACCAAGGTAATTTCATGTGGCTTTATGGATTATAAAGTACTCTTCCACTTTTCCTTGTGTGTAGAAGGTGATGGGGTTTGTACTGTTGAATTACAAAGTTTGGTAAAATACCTAGTTCTGTATCTTCTCTACAAAAACTTCGCTGTTTCTGTAATGTCACTTCGTTGAGAAAAGCCAAAACACTCCTTCAGATAACTGTGTGGAGCATCATGCATTAGAAGGATGTCAGATTATGACTTTCCGAAGTTTTATCCAGAAGGATCTAATGTATAGACCATAGAATTACTGAATTTTGCATACTGCACTTGGACCAAATGAATTCTGAAGTTGTTTAGAATAATCTGCTTTTCTTTTTCTTTTGCTATACAGTATTGAATAGCAATTTTAAAGAGAGCAGGAGACTGCATGTAATGTCTTTTTATGTTTAGCTAAAAGCTGAAGCGGAAGGCTCCTGTGTTTGGTTGTCTCCTCTGAAGATTTTTTGGGGAAATTTGATTATTATCCATTTCACATAAATTAGGTTGTATTCTGGGGAATATGGATGGACCTACTGGGAACAAAACTTGTATATATTTATGTATCCTTATATAGATGATTGTCAACAGCGGGAATCTCTAAAGGATTCACAGATCTTTTGCAGCATTCCAAGCTGCCCCACCTGCTTCCTATGGGAGCATCCTTGTTATAGTCAGTTTTTCCCAAAACCGTACTGATAAATCATAACTAGTCTGAAGGAAAATGCTTTGCAAAAACACCTTTTAATAAAATTCTAATGGTAATTAAAGTATGAATAAACAGATATAGAAAATTAGGCATTGTATTTTTTTTTTCACTAGGGATTACATCAATAGGAGCCTAATTTAGGATTTAGTATATAAATGTTAATGCTCTTCTCAGGGTTGTTGATATGAGGTGCACTGCATGAATTTAATCTTGCTTTCATAGTCACTGCCAGTTTTAAGGCTTAATGATAGTTGACCAATTCTCTCATTTCACTTTACAATGGAGGGAATTAATGCAGATTTTAAGGTTTATATGTTTTAGCAGAACTTAAAGAAGTTTTATTGTGAGAGGCAAGAATTCTGTGCTTTTGTGTCTCTAATGCCAATAGGATTTTGGTTTCAGTACAGGCTATTTAATAGATTATGTGCATTCTTACAGCTCCAGGGGAAAAAAAAGATATTCAACTCCTTCTCTGTGCCAGCTGCAAACTTCTGGACCTTAAGGTGTTCATATTCTTTTTAAATAGTTCTCATTGCTGACAACTAATACGCATGATGACTGACCTTCAAAACCATTCGTATTTTGTCATAACTCAGTCTTTCACAACAGAACACTCGGGTGTTTATTTTGCTTTTGGGGAGGAATACTTCTGACCTAATAAAGAAGTGGTTTATGATTTTTTGAAGAACGTTAATTGTAATGGCTCTCAGTACTTAACAGCCTCTTTAAACTGCCAAAAATGTCTCGATGTGTTTGTATTCTTACATCTGAATGAAAAAGTAATTTTTTGAGTTCTAGCGTCTTGCATTGGTTCCCCCAGGGGCATTGCTTTATTTTCTTTAATGTAACAGTCTAGTCCATTTTCTGTAGGAAAACTTATGTACCAGGTTAAGTCTGCTCATGTTGAAGGCCTTTAAGGACCTGGGGAAGAGGGGATTATCTGAGGTGTCTCCTGATACACTTAAAGATACTGTCATGCTTCCATGCATTCCGAGCTGTGGAGACGATGGTTCTGATTTAGTGGTTTGCTGAAGTCAGTTTTCTCTTTAGAAAGGTTTTCTCATTCCCAGCTATGTGTTCCTCTCACCTGTGTTCTTTGTCAGAAATTACCAACCCACAAGCTGTGTTTAATATGATTCTATGTGGCTATGTGTATTGGGTTTTGCATGGCAAGGTTTTGGTAGCAGGGAGAGCTACAGGGGTGGCTTCTGTGAGAAGCTACTAGAAGCTTCCCCCCCTTGTCTGATAGAGCCCAGTGCCAGCCAGCAAAAAGTGGGCCTGCTGCTGGCCAAGGTTGAGCCCATCAGTGATAGTGGTAGTGCCTCTGATAATGTATTAAAAAAGTGAAAAAGTTGCTGCACTGCAGCCAGCAAGTGGAGGGAGAATATGTAAGAGGAGCAGCTCTACAGACACCAAGGTCAGTGAAGCAGAAGGGCAGGAGGTGCTTCAGGTGCCAGAGCAGAGATTCCCCTGCAGCCTGTGATGCGGTCCATGGAGAGGCAGCTGTGCCCCTGCAGCCCATGGAGGTCAATGGGGAAGCAGATCTCCACCGGAAGCCCAGGGGGGGCCCCAAGCCAGAGTAGGGGGATGCTAAAGGAGGCTGTGACCCTGCACCAGAGCAGGGTCCTGGCAGGAGCTGTGGCCCCATGGAGAGAGGAGCCCACACTGCTGCAGGACTGGTGACCCAGCAGGAGACCCACAATCTGTTCCTGAAAGACCGCAGCCATGGAAGGGACCCACACTGGACCACTTAATGAAGAACTGAAGCCTGTGGAAAGGGCTCATGCTGGAGAAGTTCATGAAGGACTTTCTCCCATAGGAGGGACCTCACACTGGACAAGGGCAAAAGTGTGAGGACTCTTCCCACTGAGGAGGAAAGAGTAGCAGAGGAAACTGATGTACTGACACAACCTCCATTCCATGTCCCCCTGTGCTGCTGGGGAGGAAGGAGAGAGCTCAGGAGTAAAGTTAAGTCCAGGAAGAAGGAAGGGGTGATGGGAAAGTATTTTAAGATTTAGGTTTTATTTCTTATTATCCTACTCTGATTTGATTGGTAATAAATTAATTTTCCCCAAGTCAGGTCTGTTTTGCCCATGATGGTAAATGGTAAGCGATCTCCCTGTCTTTATCTCAACTCATGAGCTTTTTGTTACTTTTTTCTCTTCCCTGTCCAGTTGAAGAGGGGAACAGAGAGCTTTGGTGGGCACCCAGCATCAAAGCAGGGTCAACTCGCCACACTTAGAAATTAAACTCCTGTTTTATCTCATATTGCTTTTATCTGAACTGAAAAATCAAAGACAGGCACTTTGGCCTTGAGTTCCTCACTGGTGGGACAAGCTCTGTCTCTCTGAAGAAATTCTGCTCTACATCTTTGATGTGATCTGGAAATTATCACTTTGTACTTTCAGGCTCATCTGTGTTTTAAACCTTTGTGGAAGTAATATCCACAAAAAAAAAGAATACGTCATATGGAGATGGATATATTTCATTCAGCTGGTTCTGGAGCTTCATTTTGTTTTGATAGTGTAACACAAATGTGGTAGGGTGATCAGAACCAGAGCAGTACTTGCACAGGGGAAAAACTGGGATGACAGTGAGTAGAAAATAATTTGTCAGGAATTAATGAGAAAATTGCATGGACTGCAGGGGAACACAGGGTATAAAATGCTATGCTCCTTTTTTGGTGTTGCTTGTCTCCTGAGTATAAAATGTGTAATTTAAAAACTTGGGTTAAATATAGTGATCTAGGAAAAAATATCAATATTCATTATGTGGCAGTGACTTAGATATTTACAGAACAGTTAAGGTTGAAAGGGACCTTTGGAGATGATGTATTCTATCTTTTCTGCTGAAAACAGCATCAGATTAATATCAGCTTAGAAAATAATGAGTTGTTATTTCTTCCACTTCACATTCAATCTATTGCTTTTACTTCTGGCTAAAAACGCAGGAATTATTAGTTTTTCCTATGCTTCTCATCTGTGTTCAAGAGCTATACCACCTTTAGTGCAGAGACTTTGAAAAGACAAAGGACGCCTGAATTTGCGCATCTTTCCAGCTGTCATTTCTAGTGACAGTGTGTTGTGTAATATTTGTTGTAAGTTGGTACTTACAAATATTGGTAATATTTGTTGTAAGTTGCTGGGAATTCATGTATTCTGTATTTCTCTGAGACTCAACTCTGTCTTTGAAAAGAAAGATAATAACATTTTTTCCTCAATTCCTTACCACTGTATTGCAGTGGCAAGAAACTGGGTGACCATTCAACTATGTTTTCTCTGCCTTTAGTTTCCATAAGTCTTCTGCCACTGCCACTCTGAGTATTGTGCATGGTGGTGCAAAAATATACTGTATATCAGGTCTCTTATGTAACAATATGCAAGTGGTCCAGAGAGTGGGAATGAATAGCTAGGGGTAAGGGGAAATGGTAGTTCTTAAGCTGCCAAGAAAAAGACACATGAAGCTGTTCCCTTAGTACCAGTGAAGACAAAACTGTAGTACAAAAGTAACATGATACAGTAGGCTTTCATCAGTACAGTGTAACACTGCAGGAGTTTTCCCTGCTTTGCTGTCAGCCACAGGCTATGAATGTGACAGCTACAGTTTGATGTATAGCATGTGATTTGATCCATTACTCAGCCCTCTAACTGCAGTCATATACAAAACAGGCTCAGACTGTATTCCTTTTCTGAAAAAATTACTGCCTGGAAGATGGATGCAAATACTGTTAAGAAAGGCAAGGCAAGCAAGTAGAGCAAATACAGTACGAAATTCTTAAATCTTCTGTCCTCTACTAAAAGTTTGCTTGTCCTGACTCAAATGTCTTTGTGTTGTAGTCTTCTGTGTGACATTACATGCATTTGTTATAGTGTGCAATGTATGTATATAGGCAAAAGTTGTTAGGCAAGGTGGACAATAACCTGAAGTCAGGAAAAGCTTAATGAGTTTATTCAACGTAGTTTGGTCAGGAGTCTGGTGCGTGTGTGTGTGTGTGTTCAGTCTATATGAGAATTTTAAGAGTAGGAGGGAATACAGTGAAGTCACTCACAGCAGAGAGTCCTGGCTATGATTAGTAAGACTTGGAACAAATAGAAAGAGCAACAGAAAGCTGCTGGTGACAAGCCTGACACAAAAAGATCAGAAAGAATTTCTCTACTGTAGGATGTGGTACACTTAGGAAACTGGTAAAAACCTGACAAATGAGAAAGAGAAGGGAGAGATAATGCTACTGATACTCTTGGCAGGGGAAACAAAACACAACCCTATGGATATTGAAGAGAACAAAAATAGCAGATATTGGCATTCCAGACTGAAGGGAAAACTAACTGCTGTATAACACACACATGCACACACACCCCCTCCCCCCCCCCCCCCCCCCCCCCAAAAAAAAAAAACAAACAAACCAACAACCCAACAAAAACCCACAAAATCAAAAAACCAAACCAAACCAAAAAAAAAACCCACAACAAACAAAACCAACCCTGCCTGTACATCATCTGTCTCATGACTTCATTGAAGTCTACAGATATTTGTAAATAAAGGATGTGTTTGAATTGAAAATGTTTCTTTTACCTTCTTGGGAACTTTGATTTTTTTTAACAGTGCTTCTCTCTCTGTAATACAGAAAACAATATGGCCTCTTCAACAATACTAAAAGGAGCAAGAAGAACCCTCAGAACTGAGCTAACAATCCCCCACTGTTCTGATACTTTAAGAATTTATCAGAGAGGGAGGAGATTTTTGGAAGACCAGTTACTTATAATCTTTGGCATTTTGACAAGGTATATCTACTAAATGTGTTCCTTAAAATATTAGTCAGCTATATGCCCAGGTTACCCTTGACATATTTTGAAATATTATGGAATATTTCCTTCATGAAAAAGGAGAAAGAGCTGAAACAGCGTACATGAGACATACTTTTGAGTGATTTTTTTGTTTAGATTCTACCCTTTGAAATTGGTATGAATAATGCAAAAAGGCAGCACTCTGACAGTTATTTTGGGTTCTGCTTTTTACATTGCGTTAGGGTTACTGATTATCTCCTGATACCATGGAGAACTGACACAGAGAATCATTCCAGTAACTGTTGGTCAGCAATCTTCAGTGTCAAACAATTTAAGTCCTAGGCTTGTACTGGTATAAAATGGTGCAAATATATTTTTTTTTCCAGTGGCATTAAACAAAATTACACCATCAGAGCATTTTACAGATTATTGCATCTAAAGCTGTATATTAAAGCCCTTAGATATTTCATCAATAGAAGATGATGATACATAGTATCAGAATGAATTATTACATTTCTTTAAAAATTCTCAGTTCTTTAAATGGATCACCTTATTTGTAACCACTGAGGACCTCATAAAGCTGGGGTGGTGGGTCTATTGAAAAGAGATTTTTGCTGAAACCAGAAAAAAGGCTATCAAGAAAAAGGAGAGGAATGCAAAATAAAATACTATAAAGTCAGTAAAGCTGTGTTTTTAAGGTTTTTTCCCAAGGGAAGAAAATTCTGAAACAAACTAAAATTTAATACAGACAATTAAAAATTACTTGGAGGAAAAAGGTGAGTTCATACCTTGAGAACAAAAATATTGTTATTGATGAAATAAAATGGTATAATTGTTAGTGATAATGTTCATCTACAAATGAACACTATCTTTCTACTATAGGTAGTAGAAAGCTCCAGAGTTTTACTGTGTATACAAAGAAAAACAAGGGAGGTTTCACAGATTCCTTGAAGGTTAAGGCAAGGGCAGTAGTAATTTACAAAAACTCTTTCAAGCAAGATTGCAAAGAAAAAAAATATTTAAGGATTATAATTCAAAAATGGAAATAATCCATTTAATATAAGGAACTAGTGCATCCTTGTGAAGTAGAGGGTAATCAAGTATATTTGAAGGAATTATTAGCTGACTAGCATGGTGTTTTTCAGCATGGTTAGATCTTTTACTAAAAGTTCAGTGGGGGACATAGAATTAGTTTTGACTCATTGCACAATGAAGTGATCTTCAGATTTAGTCATGTTTTTATCTAGGTTGTTAGTATGGCCAGTTGCTGCTTAGGTGTTGCCGTAGCTGACACTGTTCATCATTATTGTTTGTTACCACCATGTCAGAAAGCCCTGCTGTACCTGACATGGTACAAAAGAGAACAGAGAGAGGTGATGCCTGTCCTGGAAATACAATTTATGTAGTAAGAGGAGAGAAATGAGCTATTTTAGGATATGTAACATACTATAATGAATCACATGGAAAAAGCCTGTTTCTTCTCATTAACCACAGAGGGATTCCACAATGATGAGCTCTGCCACAGGATCAACATTGCTTTGAGTTAGGTGAGATGAATATCCCCCAGGATGTCACATTGATAGCCATCATAGGATGTCATGGCTCACTGGTGCTTAAATCTTTTGACAGCTTTATGTATGTATATGTCATATGTATATGTGTTTGAGGAAAGACAGTTGCAGTCAATATAGCAGAGAAGGAGAATATAGCAGAGAATGGCTAGAAGGAGAATACTAAAGATATTTGAAATAGTATTTTGGAAATGGAAGGGTGTCTGTGTAAAATATCTGGGCTTTCTCCAAGTGAAACTGGCCACTGAAAGGAATTCTAAGCAGGCTCTGTCAGACTTCCATGCACATTTACATGCATTACAGTTTATATGGTATACAGTTTATAGGGAATTGTGTAAGAAAAAGGGTTTTCCTTTACACAACTCTGCAGAAAAAGAGCAAGGCTATAGACATAGTCATTTGTTTCATTCACTTTTAAAAGAATAGCTTTATGGGGTAGTCTTGAAAAGGTCTACTAAAGAGGGTGCATCTAGGGAAGAAATTTTGGTCTGCAGGAAAAATATAGCTTACAGTATAAACAAATAAAGGAAGACAAAAAAGATTCTATAGTATGGTATGGTTATGGCGCAGCAGGGTGTGACCTGAATAGTGTTACATTAATGCAACCTAAAGCACTTGCTTGCCTTTGTAATTCTAGAATACCTGAGTAACAAAGGATTTTGGGTAGATAGCATAGGATTTTCTATTAGCTTTCTTTCCCATAATTCCATTCATCCTGTTGAATATGCTGATTGCATTCCTGCTGTTAAAACAATAACTCTATTCCTCAGTCAGCTGAAAATCTGAAGTTAGGTGTGCTACAGTTAAGGGTGAGAGCAGCTAAAACTATGCAAATTGAAGGGTGAAAATCTATGCCTGAAATAAATGCAGTGGTATACTAAGAGAAAAAGCCACCCCTGATTGCTTTCCAAAAGGATAGCTCTTTATGTTTTGTATAGCTCAGGTGTCAGTGGTGGAGTGGATTATGGTCCCTTTAATCAATCACAATGTTGTATTCCCAAGCAGCATGCACCAGCTGCTGCAAACGGGGGTAGAATTTTTCTGGTGGCCTCAAGTCATGTGCCAGTTATTCTCTGCTGCCTCTGTCTGAGCTTCAGAACTGTAAGAGCAATTACCTTCCACTACCAGGATCATGGAAAAGAGGAGAGCAGTAGAAATAGAGGAAAGAAATTCATTTCCCATATCCTTATCTGTCTTCAGCATGTTGTTTCACAATGGACTTCTACCGAATGGGTTGTTGCCTTTGCAATGCTTATGTAGAGAATGAAGGAGAAAACCTTTTAGGGAAGCAGTTGGCAGCAGTCTGTGTTACACCTTCTGCACAGAGGATAAGTAGGCTGATTGAAGCCGTGTGTCAAAATTTGGCTGGAGCAGTTAGCTTCACCTGGCTTATTCCACTAGAAGTCAATGTCATATTTTAATGTGAATTAGCTTTTAAAGCTGAAGGCTGGGAGGAATTTGTTTCTTATTTCTGCTCTGTACCTAGAGATAAATAGAAGTCAGTATTAAGCAGTAGTGGAAAGTGAAGGATGGTGAGTCCTATAACAAAGCCTTACACATTTAACAGTGCCTTTTAAACAAGATTTTAGAATATACTTTATATTGTGAATGTAGAAATGTGTGTTATGATGTTATAATGGTTCTCGATAGACACGTAAGTTTGTATTAGTTTCTGTAACAGAATACAGCTAATATGTTTAACATGCTCATTAGTCCAGATGTTTAATTATTTCAAGAATCTTTTGTTACCTTGTGGAATACAACTGTATAAAGTGGGGCTGTGAAATAGGCTAGTGATGGATGTATCCAGAGTTCACCCAGGCAAAACCAAGGTTGATTCAGTTAAGTTTTGGCCACAGAACACACACTTGTTCATACCTGATACCAATAGCTGTAAGAAGTAGATTTTGCTTTACCTATTGTGACATAAGCTTGTCAGTGCTACAACACTTGTAAGCTCCTTAGATACTAGATTAATATTGCTAGTTACTAATTTGATGAGCTAAAGCTGATGTTATAGGTTTTGATAATCTCTTAGTTGAAGTAAGTTCTTGACATCAGGGTGCTTGGAAAGATGTCATATAGGTTTAATTGGTATTCTAGTCTTCAGTAGGTCAAGGGAGGTGATCTTTCCCTTCTTCTTGGCAGTGGTGAGGCTACACCTGGAGTGCTGTGTCCAGTTCTGTGCTCCTCAGTACAAGAGAGACATGGATATACTTGAGAGAGCACATTAGAGTGCCATGAA
Source organism: Agapornis canus (assembly GCA_036873685.1). Classification (NCBI taxonomy): domain Eukaryota; kingdom Metazoa; phylum Chordata; class Aves; order Psittaciformes; family Psittacidae; genus Agapornis; species Agapornis canus. The sequence continues at coordinate 6,170 of JBAFWW010030159.1, read as the reverse complement.
GATTATTAAGGAACTGGAGCATGTCTTTTATGAGGAAAGACTGAGGGAGCTGGGATTGTTCAGCTTGGAGAAGAGAAGGTTTTGGGTGGAGAAAATCTCATCTATGTATATAAATACCTGAAGGGAAGATGTAAAGAGGATGGAGCGAGACATTTCTGATTGGTGCTTGGTGAGGATAAGAGACAAAGGGTACAGACTGAAATACAGGAGGTTTTGTCTGAACTTTCAGGAAACACTTTATTGTGAGAATTATTGAGTACTGGCAGAGGTTGCCCAGAAAGATGGTGGCATCTCCATACTTAGAAATATTCAAAAGCGTTTTGGACATGGTCTTGTACAGTCAGCTTTAGGTGATCCTGCTGCAGGGAAATGTTGGACCGGATGACCTCCAGAGGTCTCAGTCTGTGATTCTGTGATTTACATTCAGTTTGCATGTCTCTCTATAAAGCTCTGACTAATAGACATTTATTGAACAAAAGCCAGTTATGGCAATGGGTTCCCTGCAGCAGTTTCAAGACTGTAGAATTAGTTCTTATGCAGCTTTTGATTTTCACACATGTGGTGTAATTATTCCTAATTTTTGACCACTACAATTTGATAAAAGATACAGGAAATGCACAAAACACTGTGATTCTCAAGGCCAAGAATTATAAGCTAACCAACTGAATAAAAATACTTGTACTATCTGTCACAGAAGGCAAAATAATACAGAAGAAATTTATGTTAATGAAGTTTCAGGATAGGCGTCAGAATTATTCAGACACTAAAGGACTTGATAATAGGCCAACATAAACAGAAGCATCTGTCTTTCTGAAGTGCTGGCTGATTAAGAAAATTACTGCATGTATTTAACTAAGCTTTTATACTAACCTTAGGTTAGTGGTGAGGATTAAAGGCTTTGTAATTTTTTTGATAGAGAATTTTTAATTTCATCTTTGTAGAAAGGTGCTTAAACAAACACTTTCATTTACATGTTGGTCTTGAATATGATTTGTGAAACTGGAAGCTGAAATGTATAAGTAGCTGTAACTAATGGGGAGAAGCGATAATACAAGAACTGTTGGAGGGATTCTTTGCCTCCTGCTGATCCACCTGCATAGAAAAGATTCTCTGAGCACCTAATTCATTGGGGTTTAGTGTCACTTGGCATTACTGGAGCAGCCATTGCATTGTGCAAAGGCCAATATTTTCAGAAGACAAACTCCTCTTATGCAGTTTTCTAGAGCAAATACAGGTGTTTGGCATCTCTCCTGAAAGTGAATGAAGTCACTAGATTCTGGTAAGCTTTGCACTACCACAGAAAGGCGTATGTTTGCCTATTTTTAGAAACAAGTGCAATAATAAAAGTTTTGTGAAGTAAAGATAGCAGTAATATTACATGGACTCTAAATTGCTTTCATGCATGAACTAAATAAAGTGCTAAGAGGGCATAAGAAATAATCCCTATCCCAAAATCCAGTTGCCGAGACCATGTTTTAACGTGTTTGCAAAGAAGTTATGTGGCACGTTCTACCTTATTGAGAGGCCTGCAGTTTACCAGTGTAATACTGTGAGAATTACTTCTAGGGAAATAGTTTGCTTCATGTGTACTGCAGCCTGGCTTACAAGAGGGAATAGCCTCAGAGAACCTAACGGGACTGGGTCTGCCCATAGAGCAAACTGGAGGAATGCCACATTTATTTTTTGTTGTTGCTTTGTCCAACAAGGAACAAATCAGAAAAGAGCTGGTTGAGTGAATGCCAAATTTAAACAAGCTGCTCCCTTGCCATGGAGTTTTCTGATTTCAGGTAGAGGAAACAAACCAGCCTCCAGAGAAAGGGCTATTAATGCTTCCAGAAACTAATATGTGGCAAAGACCCATTGAGTACTGTCATCCCTCTCACTTAATATCATTCCAGCCAGGAAATAGTAGAGAAGATGGCATATCTATGGGGTTAGAGTACTGTTAAAAAACAGAGGCTTGCATTTTGGGTGGGCCATCAGAACTGATTTTAATTTCTTTCTGTCTGCACCTGGGTGCTTCCCACAGATCAATACAGCTCCTGTAGGGAGAAACCTTAGTCCTCGGAGAATTAATTGAACAAGCTCACCTGAGAAATTCCTTTACATGAGTCTTAAAAAGTTTACAAAATACTTATGTATGTCTTGTCTACATTATGGTGAATGAATAGAAATCCATTAGGGAAAATTGATTTGTTAATTCCATAAAGTGCATCTTCAGTAATGAATATTGTTCTCTTCTGTCAGGGTTGCATTTACAAGCAATTGAAACTCAATAGCAAATAAGTATAGGCAGAGATCCTTCCCAGACCAAAGTCTGGGAGATGAAGAAAGCTACTTGTACTCCTGAAAGTTTGTTAGATATCTTAGAATTTCCTCCTGTTTGTTGTTCTCCTTTATGATTGCTGTTTTGCTTTGATGACAGTATTTTCTGTAGATCAATTTAACAGGCAGACAAGTATGATTTGGAAGAAACTCCAGCTCAGTGTTTTCACCTCCTTAGCTGTTTAATGAGCCAGCACTTCCCTCCTGTAAGTTTAATGGATTATTCTGCAACTAAATGAAGCTCATCCACAAAGAGAAGCAGGTAGAGCAATTACTAATAATTTCATCAAAGAAAGTTGTCAACTCATCTTGTCAAGTTAGTGAGATGTCTGTAAAGTTGACATATTTGTTTTATTTTACAGGTTTATTACTCAATTAGGTTTTGTTTTAGGTATGTCCCTTTGTAGGTATAAGATACTTTTAAGAATACTGTGTTCATTTCAGGGCAAAGGTTATTCTGTAGTCCCTGTGCTAAGCAGGGGGACAATAGTCAACTTCCCCATTTCCAGAGGAGCAGAAGGGAGGAAGACTTATTTATTTCAACCAAATTATCCATTCCTTTAAGGGATCAGGAATTTACTGAAATTTCAAAGGAAGCACAGCTTTTTTCAGGGCAACCATGAAAAGAAGGAATGACAGTTTTTACTAACCTTGTGAATTGTGCAAAACACCAGAGCTCCTGGGTCCTACATCTGCATCACAGCCAAAGGCACATTTTTCCAGTCCATGCATGGGATTTTTCATATGTCTCTGTGATTGCTTCAGGTCAGAAGACATTCCTGCGTTAAATTTCTGTAGTCTAAAATTCCATTTTCCATTTGGACAAACAGGTAGCAGTTTGGGTCATAGATGAACAGCTGTTGTTCATAACTCTCAAAGTAAGAAAGTCAGCTAAGTATCCTATAAGAAATAATGTTTCATAAATGACTTAAAGAAAAAGAAGAGGGTTAAATTCTCTCAGCAGGAACTAGTTCAAAGACATCAATGCCTTTTCCAAGAAAGATAAAACAAGGCAATTTAAAAAAAAAAGAAAATCCAAACCTGTGAAAATGGGTCTTTTTTGCATCTTCCTAATTCTTTTAGTGTGCATATATGTGATATGCCTCTGTGTGTGTATGTAGATATATCTGTGTTTGAATATTTATTAGGATATTCATATACATATGTCCTTATAACAGACCCTTCTCTTTAAAGTTATGAAGTTGTTTGCTGTGAAGACCCATACAACTAAAGTCATGAACTTACTTTTTACAGGAAATATCTTCCACTAGAGGTTCATAATTCATATGGAAACACCAATATTTAAACAGTAGTAGTGGTATTTTCAGGTAGAGCGTGCGTCTGTTATATTTTCAGATGGTCTGTTACATCACAATAGTGCATAGGTACCATACAAATATATATAATCACAAAAAAATATATTAGCAACTTCATATTAGTAGCTCAAAGTAGCGATGTAGAGATTCCATATCGGTTGAAGAATTGGCTTCTTTTCAGTGAGGAATTTATCAAGCCGTTAATGGGTAGCAAAGTTAATTTGGATGTTTAAAGATCAAGCTTCCCAGAGCATAAGCACAAATATCATTATAGCAGCCTATTCAGAGGTACTTCTTTCTTTCTGTTGCAGCAATCATTTAATTATAAATGGAAATTAATTTTAAATAAAAGTGTTTTTCTAATTTGGTGTTTTGTTTGTTTAAGGAGTGCTAACAACTGTCACAAGCTAAAAGATTTTCTAACACCTTGAGATCCAGTTGTATCTTTCATTTTGTCTGGAGCCCTGAAAGAACTACCTACTTGAAAGAAGTACCTACCTCCCAGACAATGTATGACTTTGAGTGGTATTTTACTCATCATAAAACTAGAGAGTAAAACAGACAGTCCCAGTTAAGAGCTGAGAAATGAGGAAGCATACAAGATTTAGTGAAAAAAACAGTTTGATTTGGATTTTTTTTTTGGTTTGTGTTTGGTGGGTTTTTTTGGGTTTTTTTTTTTTTTTTTTTTTTTTTTGTTTTTTTAGAAAAAGTTTTTTTTTTTATACTTTTTTTTTATTTTTTTTTATTTTTATATTTT
>JBAFWW010030156.1:0-23624 GCA_036873685.1 Agapornis canus | reverse complement strand
GTTGGAACTGGATGATCTTAAGGTCCTTTCCAACCCTAACTATTCTATGATTCCAATTCTAGGCACCTAAATCTAGCATATCAGAGAACTTAAATGTGTTTCTGAAAACACTTAGGCCAAGGTATGTGGGGGCATATCTCAGTTCATCTTGTAAGAAATTCAGGTGCTTACTGGGTCCAGACAGTGCTGGAACTTGACACGGAAGAGTCAATTTGTAAGTGGAAACGATTGTGCAATGCTGATTTCAGCTTTTCCTTTGCTGGCTGAAAAGGCCAAGCAAAGTTAAAAGGTAAATGAAGACAAAGCACTTTTATCACTATGAATGGACAGGACAAAATAAAGACACCCATGCCTCCTCCTCCCTAAGACTTAACAGAAAACACCGGACTATTAAATCTCCCAACCACCCTGCACATAAAGTAAGCACACCCTTGTCCTCTCCTCAACGGAGTCACTGCGATCTGGACTTCAGCCTGTGGCTTGATTTGGTGACTCTACAGTCAGAGTACCAAAGCCATACACACCCTCTGGGCTGTGCTGGCTGGTTCCTTGCGCACCAGTGCAGGACCAAGGTGATGATGCAAAGTCACCCATTGCCAAGGGGCAGCTCTGGGTCCCAGGCAGCCCAGCCCCACAGCCTCCTTCTGCACGCAGAGGACTGATTGCCACAGGCTGGCACTAACTTGGGGATCTCAGCAGGACACTTTATTGTGGGGCATAATCATGTACTATGCCTTGTAATTACTGCTAGGAACTGCCTTTGGAGATGCTAATTACTGAAGAATCAGAATCCAAATGCAAATGGAGGCAGCAATGCTGGCTTATTTAAAAAAATAAAATATTAAAGATGTATCTTATAGCCCAGATTCTACATTCACATCCAGCAGCATTTCCTGTTGCTAAATGTCTCCTCCTTTTCCTTCCTGCAGGATTTGCATGATAGCTCACTAATGATGACTATTTTCTAGCTGCATATGGGAGCTTTTGCTTTCCAGTACACTAGCCTACCACATCCTGAGATGCAGACCTTAAAAATCACCTTCCTATTGCATGTTTTCTTTCATTTCTATATACATATTATTATTGCTTTTGTCTCTATGAAATCATTCTCTATTGTAACTCTTCTTAATTATGAGCTGAGATTTCATAACTAATAGCGTTACTGATTTTTATTAGTAGACCAAAGCCACCTTAGTTTAAAAGTAAAGAAAATCACAGGGAAACAATTGGAGCTTTGGAATGATCGATGTTGCTTGAAATGTACTTGCCATGTAATTGAGATGCGTTCCCATTCTGCAGCCATTTACTGATCACATGAGAACAATGATTTGTCATTTTTACTTGCTTCAAATTACTAAAGGCAGTTTAATTTCTCTCATGGAGATGACACATTAGATAATGTGAACATAATCAAGAGGTAACGATCTGTGTCTCTATGCACATACAGATACTCCAGCTACCAACAAAACAACTGCCTACATATGGCAGATTGAAGGCAATGCAAGACATTCAGATCCCCAAGCACAGGGTTTCCACCCAGACAATGGTATTTCAAACAGCAATTTAACTACACCATACAACTGTATTCATCCAGATTTCAGACAAGGCAATGCTCCATCTACTCAGCCATTCCCATATCCATCTGTCCATACCTGGGCAAAAAGCAGCACCTGGTGACCACTATAAGGGGGAGGCATGTTCCCTTCAAGCTTTTATGCAATTGGTATGATAGTAATATCTTAGCACCTCAAAAACATCTCAGCCAAATCTCCCCAGTCAGTACCTGCAGTCAAATGCCTTCTGTTTGGAGATCATCCAGCCCAAACTCCCTGTTAAAGCAGGTTCACCTAGAACAGATTGCACAAGATCACATCCAGGTAGGTTTTGAGCAGCTCCAGAGGAGACTTCACAACCTATCTGGGCAGCCTGTTCCAGTGCTATCACCCTCAAAGTAAAGAAATTTCATATTCAGATGGACCTACATATGGAATATTCATCATGTTCAGATGGAACTTCCTGCATTTCAGTTTGTGCCCATTGATCCTGTCATTGGGTACCACTGAAAAGAGAATTCAATCTGGCAAGGGGACAGATTAGGTTCACCTTACCTTTTCTCATCTTATCCATGCATACTCTGACAACGGACCTATACTCCTCAGTGTATGTCCCTTTTTCCACATACTGTAAACTTCCTTCCTCTGTTTGAGCTTCATGTGTGAAACGTACAGCATCAAATAAGCTTTCAGATCTCAGAGGTTTTGTTGGTTATTTTGTATTAGTACTTACACTTCAGACTTGCTCTGTCTCTAAACAGCATCCTTTGCAGTACCTCTGCTCTGGTTGCTCTCAAAATAGCAAGATTTAAGTGCTAAGAATGCCAATCTATCTTTTAATTGACTTCTCAGGATTTTTGTGAAGAATAAATCAAAACAAAAGCCAAACTGAAAGCCCCAATGCTAAGAAGCACTGGAACAAAACATTTGGCAGTCACTAGCAGAGAAGCTTTAGGATATGCTTTGGAGCATAACAACCAATGAAGAGTAAGCTGGCTTAACCTTTGAAGTTGAAGCTTTCAGCAATGCTTCTGATTTCTAAAGCTGACAATAGAAACAATAAGAAATATTTTAAAAGGAAAAAACCCAACCCCCAGGCCTCGTTCTATGTTCAGTGAATGGACTCACTGTGAAATACACCCATACAAAAGCAAGCAGAATTAGTCTGTTTGCTCAGAAATCAAGTAACCACAGCTAATCCTTTGCAGTATTACCCTGGTTCGGCCTTTAATAAATCTGCTTTAAATTAAAGATGTACCCAAGCCAAGAAACAGCTCCTTTGATGTTTTAAATGGCTCAAATAAGCTGTTTGCTGGTAAAAGCTCAAAATATGAATTCTGAAAAGGAAACAAAGAAAAAGCTAAGAGGCTGGCACCTCTCAGGAAGCTCAGAACATTTAGGATCACAACCTTTAAGCACCTCAAGCATTGGTGCATCTTCTGCCCATACATAAAGACAAAAGATCCCGGAATATAAGTCTCTTGCAAGCCAGATTCCCAAAAGCAGCTAATCCCCCTGGTTTACAACCCTTATATCACATTGCCTGGATACAGGAACATGGACTTTTACATTTTAATTGAATGCAGACATGGAACTTGGAATAAAGTAACTAAATTAGTGCAAATGACATTTTTATTTAAGCTTGTGTAATTACCTATGAGTTCACACAATAAACGCTAAGATTATCTTGTTTCCTCTTCCTGTCAAGAGCACAGCTTTGGCGTATGATTCATCATGTAACTGATTTTTCTCCTATTTTGACTCTGGCTGCAGAAATGAGGATTTTAGAAATAACATTGGCTTTACACATAAAACATACAACAGCCAAGCTGAACTAAAGACAAAAGTAATCAGGTTGCCCCCAGTGCAAAGGTAACTGTAGACAGACAAGTGTATGTAATTGATGGGGGTTTAAGTTCCGTCCATCACATGCCAATTTGTTTGATTTGGCGGTTGCAAGTGTAATTCTAATCAAGTTGGAAAAGGAGCCCTGTGATTACCATCATCGAGATGGTAGCTTTCCTCAGAAGAACAAATACTGTGCTTGCAATCCTTACTTATTGCTGACTTCTCTTGAAAGGTTGTTCTCTTGCTCAGTGAAAAGCATTCACTGCATAGGGTAAATCATCAATCAGCTACAGGTGGCTCAGACTTAGTTGCTTCACACTTTGATCATCCTGTTCAATGGAAGTTGTTGCAGCTTTAGAGGAAGGCCTAGGGAAATTGTTGGACTTCTCTGTAAAGCTATATTAATACCCAGATGTTTTCAGATGTCATGATTAAATGCAAGGAAGCCACATGCTTCACTGCCTTGTGGCCCTTTCACCATCCTCTGAGTGGATGGACTCACTCAACACAGGTAATGATGGGATAAAGCCACTTAAAGCCATAAACTACAGTACCCACCATTGTCAGGATGCAACCATATTTGCCTTCATTTCCACTTTTCCCTCTTCCTTTCTCAGCCATATAACTTCAATCTTACAGAGTATGAACCAGGCAGATGCACAAATCCTCTTCCCTTCAGAGTACAAAGGGCAGAACACCCCTGATCCAAAATAGATTCAGCCCAGAGGCACCTGCCTTCTAGGTCCTGCTGCAGTATGAATTGATAGATAGCAGGGAATATTACCAAAGGGGAAATTGCTTAAAGCATTTTTAATTACATTCACTGTAGAACAAATAAATACCTCAGTTTAAGACAAGCTGAAGTAATTACAACTTACTCTGGTTCCTTGTAGTTTTCACCTGGAGTAGTACATATTATTTCTGCTCCTTGCTGCTTTCTGAATTCTCATTAACCTTTCTGTCAAGACTGCATTAAACATATCTTGCTAATTCACCATATTCTTTGAGAAATCTGACATGAATGTGACAAATGCTTATCTGAAAAGCAACCCTTCTGGTTTAATGAAGTGCACAACAAGAAACACAAAATCCTAGCTTGCAACAAGTTTGACTTCAATTTTGCTACTTCAGTTGAAGTTCATCTATCTGAATAGCTTCAGGATCTATCCTTAGGGGAGCAGAGGAAAAGGTCATAGACCCTGAAGAAATGAAAAGGCTTCAAGAACCTCTTCCAAAGCTGAAGCATTCTACAGCACGCTTGCCTCCCAGATAAAAAAGTTTTACAAGTACCACAAACTGCTCTTGCTCTAACACTTACTGTAGGTCAAGGCACTAAGTTTCTCAAGAAAGTTTATGACCTTGTGGGAAATTTCTAGTGAGAAGTTGCTGCAATCTTGGTGCAACACAAGGTAAGGTGTGAACATTTATATTCAGGTAAGTTTTGTGAGAGAGAATGTTGTACATTCTGTAAACCAGGCAGCTAACAGAGTGTTGTTAATGCTCAAATAAGATCCCAAAGTACTTGACTGGCATTGAGGTAGTGCATCTGCCCTGCTTAGCATTTTCTGAAAACCATTCAGTAAGGCAATTATGCAATGGAATTCCCATTTATGTCTCTTTTCATCTACAAAGGGGTCAAAGTCCTATGTATTTATAAGGGTATAAAGGCATATTTACTGCTCAAGTGCAGCCAATTCTACAGAAGGAAATACCAAATTCTCTGCACCAGCATGCAACATAATGGGTTGTACAAAGGGAGCTATGATATTTAAATCCAGAGAGACACCACCACCCAATTAACTAGACCAGACAACTAAACTCTAATACAGAGGGCTTTCAGACTGTGTTTATCTAATACAGAGGGCTTTCAGACTGTGTTTAGTTACCAGCACTTAAACATTCACTCTACTATAACATGACTAAATCTCCTGAAAATAGCTTTGCTTTTCTTGCATACCTTTTGTGACCAAGGAAAGTAGTTCATGGACCCTATACACACCAACTGTTCAAAACTCCTTCGTTTTTCTCCATTTAATAGACAACTTCAAATCCAACAAGTTTACATTAAAAAAACCCCTGTAAAACTGCAGGAAATGTCATAGAGGCTGAACACTAATAAAACTACTAATTCTTGGGAATAACGTATTCCCAGAGTCCAGCTAGCCACTGTAAAGGGAGGTTTGATGCATATATCTTCTTGTCTCTAATATAAATTAATCAAAAATGAAACTTTTCATTAAAACTTAGATGTTATCTCCCAAAGAACTCTTAAGACTCCAGAAGAGTAAAAGTATGCTCCTGCAATGAGATGTTTAACAACCTCATAAATATTAGTACACCTTTTGAACTGGAAAATGCCATCTACTCCAGCTTCTGTGTAATATTACAGGACTGAACAAAATAGAATACAAGAATGTTCCTGCTGAAGTTTACCCCCATAGAAACCTAAATAAAACCATAACTTGAAGTCAAATGTGCATGCTTCAGAAGTCAATGAAAGACACTTGGAGAATGCTTTTACAATTTTAAAGAGGATTCAGCCCATCATGCTAAGATTTTTTTTTCTAAGATATAAATAGCTCAAGAATCAAAAGATTTACCTAACTAAGGAATTGGTATTTCTCAAATAACTAGTTATACACCCGAGCCCTCACTTCCATTGGGAGGCATTTAATAAGGCAGTGATTACTGGTCTCCATTCCTCAGGAAAGGCATTAGTCCCTTCTCATTCTGAACACAGCCTGACCAGCCCTATGGATAAACACTCATTGCCCTTAGGCATTTTCCTCGTGTCTCTGTTGCCTCATCTCAGCAGGGAGGGTTCCACTCATCAAGGTTCTGGGGAGGGGCTGTGATGTGGATCATTTGGTTTAAAAATGAAATGAGAGCGGGTGAACTGTGCTGTCAGAATGATGCTGAAAGATGACAGCTGTGTGCAGAAGTCAACTGCGGCCCTATACACAGGATCACCAAGGAAATCTATCCCCCAAGCAGTGGGCCGATGGTTGGAAACCAGGGGAACATGACTGATTTGCACAACAACCTGGGTAGAAAGACATTTAAGAAAGATTAGATTGTTGCAAGTGCCCCTGACAAGAGGGCCTGTTTAGTGAGGCCTCCAGCCTGTATTCTGGGCTAACACTGTGCTCTAGCCAAGACCTTAAGTATATTCACAATACAGCCTGTCACCAGTGCTGCATTTCCTTGTCGCTCTCTGAGCGACTGATTTGCCAAGATCAAGACTAAATTGATCAGCACGATCAGCAGCAAGGGCACCTAACATGAATTATACAACTGGCTTTCCTTCCCAGCCTCCCGGATACACTAAAAAACCTGTTTTCCTTGCACACATTGCTGCTTTTTAATATCCACACCATATCCTCTGTGTAACAATGTGCGACTGCTCAGCTCATCCCACTGTCTCCTCCCTGTTCCCAAAACAAAGGTGATGCTCAGGAACAAGGAGGGTATTTGGCTATTACTATATCAAAGCCTGTACTAGAAAATGGATTGATATCATGGCACTGTCTTTCTCACCAGGATAAAGTGGAAAAAAGGTAGGATAGAGGTGGTGATGATTTTAAGTGAGTTTAGCACCAAGGAAAGTGACTGTCTGCTTAGTGCAGCTCTCAAGAGGCAGGGCCTGTGCAGAGAGCTCAATCTATGGAGACAGAACAGCTCTCCACTGAAGATAAGAGGGAATAGCACAAAACCAAGGGTATCAGCTGATGAGAGGAAAGAAAGGATAGTAAAGGACCATTCCTTTCTTTTCATCTTTCCAAAAGTCATGCATACAGAGATGCAACTAAAGTCACTGTACAGAAAAGCTGAATGCATAAAAAAGAGCCTGTGAAATCAAAGTTGGCTTTTTACATCTCCCACAGTAGTATCCTGGGCCTGAGCAGAAGCAGGGAAACGACTGTTCATACAGAGAAAGCACAAGGCTTAGAGAATATCGTATTCTTGGAGGTGGCAAATGATTCTCCTCCCAAAACCAGGATACAGCCCAAGCCAAAGTTGTAAAATCAGGAAACTAGAGATGAACAAGGGATATAAAAATCCAGAGTGCTCTCAGCTCACACAGTAGTGAAAGACAATGTCTTGAGCATACTAACAAAGCAATAAACCCCACAGAGTAATCTGCCACCCTTAAAGCCCAGCATATGCTTTGTCGTGAGAGCTTCTGCCCAAGGGAAGAAGATAGTGGAGTTTCAGTGTCAGCTCACATCTCAGATTTGCTCCTAAATGTACCTTAAAGTGGGTTACTCAATTTACTGGTAAACTGCTAGATTAGATTCTGAAGTTGCACAGCATCTTCTCCGAGAAAGAATTAGATGATAAAGTTTTAGACACGGATGGACTGGATTTCACTCACCACGTCAATGTAGAGATAACAGGTGATAACAAAGAAAGTTTTCTTCAAGCCATTTCAACTGAAATTCATAAGCTTCACTGCAGACAGTTATTTGGAATTCACCAGGTTTATTCAAAGCTTTCCCAGTAGAAGACCAGAATGAATGAGAAGATTTGAGGTTGAAATATCAGAAAACTATTGCTGACTTCCATTTAAATACTCTGTTGCAAGCAACTGCAGGGCTGTTTCCCAAGGAAATAAGTGATTAATTCTCATTTCATTTTTCCAACCAATACAATCACTGTTTAGTCATAGATAAGCCTGGCTATTGCTCAAAATGATCTCCTACTACTTTGTAGTTATGATTCAGGTCTGAAAACTACTCTAATAAAAATATATGGAACCAACAAACAGAAGAAAAGCAGCTGAAATTCAGATAACAATAATAACAAATTTATCACCATAGCAGAAACATTATTCACTTTCACCTATAAATCTACAAGAGTTTTTCACCTGTCATTCCTGAATTACAGCTATCACATTATCTAAATCCATGTATTATTCATACCTTTCTGTTATTGCAGTCATCTGAGAAAGCTGACTGAAAAAAAAAAAAACCCTAACAAACTTCTTATCAGGCACTTGGCTGTATTTTAACATCAGAGAGCAAATCTATGGCAAACACATCTGGGATCACAGCATTACCCTTGCAGTGGTGGATTCGGCACTTTTGCAGGTTTTGGCCACAATAGTCCTGATCACCTTTCCTATTAATTGGAAAGTGTTAATTACGCAAGAGCAAGGAACATCTCTTATTGTATTTTCTTTGATGCTATGAGTCTTTAGCACAGATGAAAGCTGTTTGTTGCAGATTCAATTCAGATGTCTTCTGCTTAATCCTAACCTGTAGTCACAGCCATCAATTTATGTATTATTCATTTTATTAACCTAATATCTTACTCTATTTGACAGCAAAAGCTGTCTGTGTATGACCATGTGAGCTCATAACATTCCTGCTTCATAAATGCGTTTTGAATTAATCTTTACATGCCCTATTTCCTAATTCCATTTCCCAAGGAACAGCTTCTTTTTCTTTTTATAGATGCTATATGGTCCTAAGAAATAGATAAGTGAACACAATAACAGTTAACTGCCCTCAACCTGCAGCCCATAACTTTTGGTATCAGTAGGAAGGAACACTTAGAGCTGCAAGACTGGATTCAGTATCTCCAAGTAAAATCACTGCTGAAAAGAAAGCAGACAAACAACTGTGAAGACTGAAGTGTCCCCACCTGACCCCTGTGTTAAGCACCAGCATCTACAGGATAACTTTATCAAAAGCACTGACACACTAGCAAAGCTCAACAAGAGAACCCCAAAGGTTGACTGTGCCTTCACTTGTCCCACCTCTGATGTAGAGATGAAATGGCAATCCCAGTGCCTGGTAAAAGTAACTGCTTGAAGTATTGAATGTGTTATTGTGGCAGCTTACAGCAAGTAAAACTAACTTCCCATTCAAAGTATGTTGCCTATGGATGTTAGCATTGACATACCCCTTGACACCAGACATAGTGGTATATCCTACAGGAGCACAAGCCTCCACCCTGTTTAGGCCAATTTTTGTACTGGGTTGACCACATTCTTTGCCTCCCAGTGCCTTCTCCTGGGAAAGTCACCTTATGGTAGCCAAACAGTACATCAGAGAGCCTGGAGGTGATGTAACAGCCTGGAAATAAAGGATCAGGCATATCAGATAAATGTTCAAGCTAAATACAACAAGATTTAGAACATGCTTTTAGATTTAAGGAAAAGTGTAGTCTTTAAATTACTGCTCTGGAATTTACTGGCTTAAAATGAAAGACCTTATGGCATCCCATCAAAGAGTTGTATAACTCAAAAGGGTTTTCTTTACTCAGTGATGCCTGTGCAAGATATATTTAAGTAATAAAACACGCTTCTGCTACTAACCCTCCTATAGAGATTCTATGATGACAGATTTTAGTTCTGAAGATACAGAGAGGTCTCTGTACAGGCTAGCATTCCTCTTCCATTTTCCTTACAAAGGATTTTGCTGGTTATCTTCTACTATTTGTTTGTTTGAACTGAAAGGCTTTTGATACCAACTTCACAGCAGAACGTGGTCATGATGCATGTCCTACGGTTCCAGGTTTGGCATCCAGCACAAAGCAGACTGTACTCCAGTCTAGTGCAGCACATCAGCAGAAACAGCCTTTCATTTCAGTCTCCTTGCAATTTAAATTGAGTACATAAGATCTGTAAATGTCTTCAGGCTGTATCTTACAGCATCTAGCCCCCCTGGGTGGCAGGTGCCTCTGACTTTTCTCTCTATATTAAACACAGAGACTTTGAAACTGGAATTTCTAGCAAGTATATTTCATTTATGTGAAAGGCAAGATATTCCTAAAATAACTTGCAAATCTAAAGAGGGGAAAAGTTCATTAACAAGTTGAAGCTTTGATCTACAGGAGGCTTTTAGCACTTTATCTAATCTAATTTGTATTTAATAAGACACTGCTTTTCAAACAGTGCATTCACAATCCCCAGTAAGAACCCCCATGAATGAAATTAATTATTTTGTACTTTCTGCAGAGTTCAGTTTTGTATCTTTTGATATTCTGCTTCAGATTTATAGATAGTCCAGATATCACTTTTGCCTTGTAATGATGTCATTTCCACAGATAATTAATCCCATTGATTAATTCTATTTGTTACACAGCTAAAAAGTAATAACAGTTTTTATTTGGGACCTTCCATTTACAATTCTATTTCAGTTAGATCAAAATGAGAAAAAAAGTTGCCCATAAAACCAAGAACAGGCTGTTAATTATGATCTGGGTCAAGAAGTTATGCAAGTTGTTATTTATGCACTGAATCTGAAAGTATACTTTGCTTCTACCCTCTAATTAAGTCATATCCAAACATGACTAAGGTCTGTGGATGCCATTTGTTTGGCAGGCAAAGTGAGTGACTATAAACTCATTTTAGGTTTAAAATATCTGGGGACACAGGTAGTTTCAGATTTCCTTTTAGTATTTATTTCACTGGAGGTTCTTCTCACTCCTATGTGCTACTGCTGCCTACAAATATGTAGGCATCACCTCCCTCCTCAGATTTACCCTCACCTTTCATCACAACTACACTCATAGACACTAAAAAACAAACTAATGTCGCACACTTGTGACACCAGATGTGAGGGGTCTATTCTGACCCATTGGCGGAGTGTGCAGAAACCACATGGATGGATTGTGGTGATCCCGTTTGCCTAGTAAGTACTGGTGAAAGTAATGGAGCAAAAATAATGGGAATAGTAATTATGGGAGCCAGGCGTTCACATCCACAACAGAATTAGCTATGTATCACCTATCGTATTGCCTTTTTAAAGTTATTTTTAATTTTAATAAGCATTACTGTGCATTTATGGATAGATACCCTTGCCAATGCCTCCATTCGAGAACAGTTTTCCTTTCCACTGTCTCTCTGAAAACATCATCAGTTCTACTTTTACCTTAGGTCAATATTAAAACTGAAGTGTTATGGTTAAGTCTGCTCAGCAGGGTCAATAGCATTGGTCTGTGCAGACATAAATCCTACAGGTTGAGGATTGTCTTTCTGTTAACAACTTGAATTTTAAATGTAAGGGTAGGATTAATTCCAGCTTTAAGACATTTTAGAAAGACAAAGGGGGAAGATAAAAAGCATCTCAATGACTACAATTTAGCTTTGGTAATAGTCTGATCCTGTGAAGCAATACTGGAAACATTCTCTACCGTTTGTCTTTTCTTCACCTATGCCCAACATTTATATGAAATTGTCTTTCTTGCAAGCCGAGATTTTAAAGTAGAACTTTTTCTTCCTTATTTATTTTCAGTCTTGGGGCACTGTCTGTGTGCCAGCAGTCCAAGTGAGAGCAAGTCTGGACACAAAGGCTCCCCCACTCACACCAGTACATCCACACTGCTACAAGCACAGCCCTGTGACAGTAAGCACAGCTGTTACACAAGCCTGGTCTTTGTTTGAACCACTACTGTAGTACTTTACACAAGCCTTGAGTTCACCCAGCAGCTTTCTTCACAGCAAAGAACTTGGTATCTGCATCTGCTCAACTTTAAGGTGCTAAGCAGTGCCCCCAACCATTAAAGGGAGCTGTGCTGCAAAGGGAGAGCATTTTGCACTTTGACTGGGTGAGTCGAAGAGGGAGCTGCTATTGGAAATCCAACTATGGACTTCAAGTCTTTAAATCAGTTCTCCAAGTGTGATGGAGAAAGAGAGCTTTTATAGCCATAACACCAATGGAGGTTTAACAGACATTATGCTGTGTCATCCTAAGCTAGGGAGGTGCGAGAAAGCTGTGGAAAAAACACGATTCATCACATGTGAGAGGAGAACACAGCTGCTAACTAGCTAAATAAGAGTCAGATTTCATCTCTCCAGTTAGCTGGACTAATATAACGCTTCAGTTACCCAAATATAACACAGAAAATGAAAACCAAAGATTCACCTACAGCCAAAACAGTACATGGTTGCAGAGAAGAGTCATTACATGATGTGATTATAGGTATGTAAGAAAAGAAATGCTATGAATTAACACAAAATATTAGGCAACAGGCTAATTTCCAAGAACCATGTTCTGCAGACAGATAAACAAGAACAGGACAAAAAGAAACATTCCCTGGCTGAGCGAGCCCCATCAGCAGTTCCAGCTCACTACCCCAGAGCTCACACAGGGTGGATGTAATCTGCAGAAGACATGCCATTAAATGGGAAGGATTTGCATGCTGCTGCCATGTACTGCCCCAGGACACAAGATCTATTCGCAGAGGTCCTGCGGGGTGAACTCTTCAAGAAGGCTGGGCAGAACCCCAGATTAGATCTGTGTCCTGCAAGGTTTTCCTGTCTTTTCTATCCTACAGAGGAACTGGCACTGTTACTCAAGCTGTCTCTTCCCTCTCCCCTTAAAAAGCCTCTGCTTTTCTATTTGCACTCTTGAACTCACTCATGAAATGCAAATGAACATAGTGCTGTGTGTTTGTCACTGACTGAAGAAAGCCATCACCATCTCCATTCAATTGCTGAAATTTTTAAAGGCTCTTCACCCTGTCCATGCTACATGAGGAAACTTCTTTAAATGACATTTTGACATTCCCTCCTCCCCATATCACTCATTTTAAATAAGTCTTTTCCTGATGCGACAATGCAGGTTACTAAAAGATTTTTGAGATGTCTGCTCAATCAACCAGCATTACTGAAATCTAAACTAGGAAACTTCCCTTTCTCCTTTATCTCTCTACCTTTTCATCAGAATCTCCTACAAGAAAAAGTGAGTACAGCTGGCTAGACCTAAAATGACCTACTCATATTCTTTTCTCAGTCTGAAGAGGTAACTACAATGGGAATACAAAACTTGCATTGACAAGAAAATATCATCCACTGTCCTAGATATAGAACAAAACATATACCATTATCTTTTACTAGGATTACACTATAGCAAAGGAGAATGTATTTTTGACTGCAATTCTTTCTTCCTACATATTTGTAGCTGAAACACATTAGAATGGGTAAAAGTATATACCATCAGAGAAGAATCCAAAGCATATGGAAACTGAAATTAATGCGTATAACTCCCTGTATTTTAAACTTTTTTCTCTGCTTTCCTCCATTTATGATGAAAACACCACAGATGAGGGGAATGTAACTAGTTGAGCTCTCCCTTTCATTTTTGCATAGTATTACGCCTGGGAAGAAAGCCCTCAGTGAATAAAATTAATTCCACTTGTATCATCTCATTGCCAGTGACTGGGCACAGACCCAGCATGTGCAAGTTATTCTACAAACAGTGAAAAATCAGCCAAATTTCTCTATGAACTCATGTCCTCTGTATCTTCTCAGCCCCATTATAGTATTCTCAGCATCCCTATTTTTCCTTCCCACAGACTCTATCCCAAGACCATCAGTTCTACACCACCTGCTGCACCCTCTGCAGCTGATCACTGCAACATTCCTAGGTCCTCTCTACATCCCAAGCTCTCTCCTGCAAAAAAATATCCCAAGCCAACAGAAAATACCAACCCCAACCCCCCCACCAAAGCACTCCCAATCTCCCCAGGAAGAACCATCAACCTGCAAGTTATCACTGAGCAGGTATGGATACATTGAAGGCCCAGGCAAGTTACACTCCAAATCTTGCCTTAGTCTGAGTGCAAGCTCAGAGCAGTGATTTTGCTGAAAACACTGAGCTGAGACTGACATTTTCTAATGAAATGCTTTCACTCAAAAATGTGCATATCATTCTACCTGTAATCTCACAATATTTCTTCAATATGATGCATATAATGTCAGTATGATTTCTTTCCAACACCAACTAAACACATTTAATAGAATGCAATTCCTTTGTGCATGGCTATTCAAAACCCAACTTAGTTGCACATCTATACTGCACAGTTTTTAAAGCACAAGACAACAGTGTTCACTTTACACAATGAGTTGCCAGTGTGGCATGATGTCAACCCCAAGCTGCATTTTCTAGTCTAGTTATACTACAGGGGCACATTTGAGCATGATGCACAATTTAAAGAAGATACACACATAAATCCCATTATTGTTCGTGGAAACTATGCACATTGCACCTCCTATACAGTGTTTAAAAACTGTGTCTCACAGAATCATTTTAAATAACTCCTATTCTACATGGTATGAACTTGTTATCTCAAAAGTATTCCTTTGCCTGCTCTATTATACAGGGACAAGAGACAGTTTACAAAGAACAAGCCTTATGGCTTCAGTCCCTTTGAGTTTCTAGCCTTTTCTTTTGAATGTTAAAAATGTAAAGCAGCCTGTATCATTCAAATCATCTCATTTTCCAATCCACCTTCATTAACACTGCTGGCTGAAGCCAATTATAAATGCCTTTAGGCTTACAGCCTCATAAGGATAATGTGACAGGTCAAATTCCATTGTTTGCTCCATTCATCATTACTGACACAGTAATTCAAAGTACACAAATCAGTCTATTCACTGCTTCTCCTTTCTCCCTGTGCACCTGCTGTAATTTTAATGTAGAAGCTTTATTAATAAAGTACATCATCTTCTGTCATTCAATACTGGCTTCTTCCACACACGTGAAAAGCAAAAGCCACAAGTTATGCTTTTCTTCTAACAGTATCTAATGTTCTCTCCTTTGGGGTAATGTGCCCAAGCAAGTCATCGCTGGTGATGTGTTTTGCAGAATCATAGAAGAGTTAGGGTTGGAAAGGACCTTAAGATCATCAAGTTCCAATCCCACTACCATGGGCAGGGACACCACACACTAAGCCATGTCACCTAAGACTCTATCCAGCCTGGCCTTAAACACTGCCACAACTAATTCACAGCTTCCTTGGAAAACCTGTTCCAGCGCCTCAGCTACAGAATGACCAGCATCAGAGAATAACACAAAACCCAACAACTTTTGAAGTGATCTGGACAACTAACAAAGACGTTTACTCAAGGTGTATAACATGGCTGATAGGCCTATGTCTTCCAGCCTAAGGCGAGGCACATAACTTCAGTTTTCAAGACGCTGAAATTGAATCCACTCAATTCACATGAATGCAATAAAACCCAAACATAAACCCCACAAGACTGTATTACTTTTGTTTGACTTAGCTGTTATTATCCTATGGGAGTACTGCTGAAACTCAGTTCAGCTACCATAAAATTCTGCACTGCACTGAGAAGATGAGCTCTTTCAGTTTCTTTATAGAGCTCTATGAATGTGACTTGAGCCATTTGGGACAACTGGCTTGTAAAGAACTTCAGTGAAAGAGGAACAACTTTATGTTGCCTGAAACTTCACCTCTTCCTGGTCCACTGATGATGCACATTTGTTGGAGACCTGGAGGTTATTTAATTCTGCACAGGTTCTTACATTGCATTTCCCAGCAAGGTATTTATACATCACTGCTGCAGCTACACAGTGAGAGGTTTTTATTATGGAGTTTAAACTGTGTTTTCCTCTGTACTCAAGTTACCAAACTATTAGGAAGAATGAATTACCACTTACAGCAACACACCTAATAGAGGCATTTTATATCAATCTCCCCCACATTCTGGGGGCATAACCTAATAATTAAAGCATTCAACTCTGACAAGCCTTAACTATGGTAAAACAGTAGATTCTGGAATTAAAGAGAAAAATATGGATTCTGAAGCTGACAAAATATGTTAATCTCGAAGAGCCCAGTCAGTGCAAAGCCAAATTGGATTGGACTGAGCAATGCTAAAACATGGAGAAACAACCTAAAAATATCCTTTCCCTGCTAGGCAAGGCTAGAAAAAAAGAGACAAACATTGCTATATCCCAATTAGACCAACTTGCTTATCCCATAACTGCTAAAACTTGGAGGTACAACTTTGGATAAGTCTTGCTTTCTGTCAGGGCCTTTTGCTCACTGGTTTTAGTGGAAATCAAAGTAGTAGGAATTTTAACTGATTCCTCTTTAAGAAAATTATACCAAAGAGGAAAAAAACCAGGTTGTGATCCACCTAACTCTGTCCTCAGAATGTCTTCAATATTTCTCTGTCCTGCCTTTATGCAGGATACAAGAGATCACACCAGCTCCAGCAGAACAAAGCATCCCCCTTCTGTTTCCAACACTGACCAGTGGCTTTCAGAGTTTTAAATAGCCAGCTTCCCACAAAACCAATCAACATCCTCTGTATGAGAGGATTCTTCATGGGATTAAAAAGATTTCTTGGTGGGGTTTTTTTGTCAGTTTGGGTTTTTTTTTCTCCAATCCCTGTTTGCACATCTGTGTTAATGGAGATTCCTTCTCCAAAGACTAAAGGGACTGCAACAACCAGTCTCTGAAAGAAGTTTATCATGTCTTGGGCCCTAGCAATTTCTCATTGATTCATGCAATTTCAAACCTGGCAATAAGACAAAGCAGCCCTTACCCTGTAAAGGCTGCCCGGCATTCTTGCTTTTACCTCTACCTGTTTAGTGTGAGGTGTCCCTGCTTATGGCAGGGGGGTTGTATCTAGATGATCTTAAGGTCCTTTCCAACCCTATCTATTCTATTCTACTCACTGCAGAAGCCTCGATTCTGGCTGTTCTCACGATTCATATTATGCCAGGTGAAAAATATGACAAACATGTATAAATTCATGGGGCTTAGCTGGGAAGCAGTCACAGAAGTAGCCACAGCACACAGATCAGTGGTTATGTTAGGCAGGTTTTTCCCAGTTAGGATATGAAATTGGTAGAATGTTGTTTGGGACTTTGAATTTACTTTCTCACACCACTGAAAAGCAAAAGCTTCTCCAAGTCAAGATAAAAGTAAATGGAATTTGTAAAGAAGCTCAAAAATTTGCTGAATTCTCTGGTCATTTGACCAGAGTTCAAAAGTTGTATTCCCCTGTGCCCTCAGAGTTGAATAAAGGTTACTCTAACCAGGGGAAAGCATGGCTCTCTTTGCCCTGGATTATTTGTAGCCAAAACACCCCTAGAAAGCAGCACTGGAATGAACACAGGAGACAAAGGAGCAATTTTTTGAGTCCATTGATTGAACAAAAGATACTGTTTTTTGAGCATATGCAAAGAAACCCTTTAGACATACATATCTTAAGAAGTTAGCATGGGTTACCAGGTACACAAGAATCAAGATCTACCTTATTCCTGACTCTCTGCTCATTCATTGAGAGAAAAATACGTCAACAACAGGATGCCTTTAGAGTAAACAGCACTTCATCAAATAGCATTGCTCACCTCATGCTTCAATTCAAATAAAATGTGCAGCTGTGGTGGGCAGAGTACAGAGCTTTGTGTTTTGCCAAAGTTTATTACTTCCAGCTTGATTAAGCAAAACCAGCTTCACACAGATTTTTAACTATATGCTTTGAGTCTCACTGGCCCAGAGCACAGGCTGAGGAAACATCTACCTTTTTGGGAATACAATAGCCAGATGTGCCCAAACCAAACAACTTATCTACAAAGGTACTTGAAATTAGGTAAATTTGAGTTCTCCCATAGTCCTGTGAGGTTCCCCTGTTGTTATTTCTGAGAATGAAGCCAGTGATGCTAAAAGCATCATGCCAGATGCATCACTACAGTTAAGAACCCCACTGCAACAAAATCAACTGTATCGAAATAGAAATGAAGGTTGAAACAGGAATGAATGTTGAAAAAGGAATGAATATTCCTGCTGCTGGTATAAGGAAGCAGTAACAATGATGTAAAATATTTTTCTCATAGAAAAATCCATCAGAAGAGTCACACCCCAAGAACCCTCTTGATTTCCATACAAGGATATTTGAATACTCCATTAAAAATCCCAACCAGCTTGATCAGAAAACTCCAGGAAACTTACCAATAGTGATGTCATTGTTTATATAAACACATTTAACACAGACGAAAGATAACATCACCCCAGCCCCTAAATCATGCAAGCTTTTTTCATCATGACTTCAGAGTAGCTCTCCCAGTATTTTATTAAGAGAAGGAGTCCAGATTTTTCAAACTATGAATGAAGAAAATGCGACTTGCTCAGCATCACAACATAGGTCAGTATCACAACATAGATCAGCGGAAGAATTGGGTAATGTAACAGATCAAGCATGTACAGGTTCAAGCCATGATCAACTATGCCAGGCCAAGACTTTGAACTCAGAGTAAAGAGTTGAATTCATAGATTAAAACTAAGAATTCATACATCAAAACCAAGAAGATGAAGGAGGGGGAGAGGAGAAACTAATTTATTCCTGTACCCTCCATCAACAACCTTTAAACTTTGTGCATGGAGCAAATGCAAGAGGATGACTTAATTTTCTTCTCCACAGATTTCTTTAACCATATCCTACCTTGTCTTATTCTTCCCTATCTGACTCCCCATGCCAAACCCTCTTGCACTGATTTCCTTAATTTTCCCCTACAAAACCAAACCAGAGATGAAAGTTAATACAGAACTTAACCCAGCTCTTCATCTAACTGAGGGACAGGTCTTAATGCTTTGTAAGCCTCTGTTTTGTATCTTGCTTTCCATGAAGAAAGACTAAGTCATGCTTTCGACCAGCCACAGCAAGGGAAAGCTGTGCAAAACCACAGCTGGATAACAGTAAACCACACCAAAAGGACAGGTAATCCAGCCAACAATTGGATTATGGAAAACTAAACCATGTTGCACTAAATACTCAACACTTTTAACAAATCCTTATTACCTCTCAATACAGATTCCTCCTAATTACATGCAGCAGCACTCACATTGCACATATTTAACTACTAGCGTCATTATTTCAGTCATTATTTTCCCTCTCATTTCAAGACTGTCAGAAAATTATTTCTCTTGCACATCCCTCAATATCAAATTTGTTACCTAATGTTATGACAACAGGAGGCAATTTTCCCTTTTCAGACAAAAAGAGACATGATCATGGCCTTAATGAGTTTGCAATGATTTAATTAAACTTTACAGAACAACAATGTACCTAATTAGAAGCATAATAATTATACCAATGTACCTTTCCATCTTTGAAAGGACTATTAGTCATTGAGGTGGCATGTTTCAGAATTTAAGATCATCCTTATTTTCATTTTCTGATTATTTAAGTGCAGTCGTCACCATGTTCAGGTAATTGCTTTATTAAATAGCTTAATTAAACTTCCTGCAAAACTGACAGCTACAGAGATCTTAATGTGTTGCCGACAAAAACATTAACTAATTGCATAGCGCTCTTCCCAGGGCTTACTTACCTCATAAGCTTAATTCATTAGTACTTTAAAGAGCTTTGAAAACTCAGATTGCAATAGACTATAGTGGTGCTTTGTATTGTCAGAGTATTAAACAGAGCTGTTATGCCCAGGAAACATCCATTTCTTTTTCATGAAGTCTTATTATATGACAGAGAACATGGGCATTTTAAAACATTTGCATTTCACACAGTAGCTACAGAGACTCAGGGCAAACCTAAAGCCCATAGAGTGCAAAGTTAACAGAAAAGGGTGATAAAGACTTTTTAAGGTTTCCAGAAATACAACTAAATTGTGAAAGTAAACCAAAAAATGCTAGGAACAATTGCTGGAAACAGTATGAGGACTGAGTAGATAAAGGCCACATCTGTGTTAAGGTTTTGTCAAGCACAAGCACTGAATTATTGGTGTGACTAAAGAATCTCATCTCTCAGAAGAATTAGTTTGTCATCTGGAAAACCAAGCAAGAATAAAAACCCCACTGCACACCACAGTCAAGCATCTTCATACCCTTCAACATCAGCACTTGTGTGAAGCAAATGAAATAACCCAGATCAACAATGGAGACAAGTTTTGAAGACACTTCAGAAGAACAACCAGAAATGTTTAATACTTAAGGATTGGTGAGATTTTTCAAGCAGTACAACTCTCACATATGAAGCTGACTCAATTTAAGATCCAAAGTACTCAGTATGTTGTGTCTCTTATTGCAATAGTTTAGGTGACACTTTCAAATCCCTTGTAGCACAAGATCTGGGTATGGACTTCTCATCATTGTCAACATTTTTCCTATTTACCTTTGTGTTGGAAACCAAAACCTTTAAATATTTCTAAATGGAAGATTTCTTTCTCAAAGAGAGAGAAAACTATTCCTTTGACTAGTCCTCAGTAAATTAGTTGAGAGCCTGAAGTCTTCTATGTATTTGGTGCAACTGAAAGACCACAGTAAAAATCCCGAGCCTCTACACCAACCAGTAAGCTTAAATGGTGGCTTATAGCTTACATTTCACATTTTGCCCTATGACCCTTGCATTATTGAGTTGGATCACTCAATATATTTGGGTTGGATCACTCTCTCTAGTTTCTTGCCTCTAGGTGTACAATGTCTTCCAAGAAACAGGCAGAATTATTCTAAGATCAAGTAGCTAAATAAGAGCTTGAGATGTGTATATTTGGCTGCTTTAATGTGAATTTCACTGCATTTATTGACACCCAAGTTTCAGCTGCATTTTACTATAGTCAGTCATACTTCTGCTATATCCTTTTCTTTCATTTTTCCCTCTAACAGTTCAAAACATGTTAAGAGCAATCCCTGGTACAAACATTACTGAGAGTGTTGAATGGCAGACCCCAGTCATTAGTGAAATGGTTTGATGGCGCTCTGCAAGGCCATGAACTGTAAGCCCAAACCCCCTGCTGTGCTGGCAGGAAAAGGTGAAAATCAAACTGAGCCAGGCTGGATCAAAATACTGGGATGTATGTGCACACTGCCTGTGTGAACAGATAGCCAATATACCATTTCAGAGGGCTTTCTCCATTGAAATGCAGTGGCCACTCTCCATCTTTTGTTTACAGGCTTTGCAAGAATATGGTCATTTGCCCAGAATATTATTGCACATTCACCTAACTGCTGATGCAGAGCCAGGTATGAATACATACATACAGAGGCAAAGCAGTGCCCAGACTCAAATGCCAACCTTCTTGTATTTTCGCAGTCAATACTATGTCATGCCACCAGTGCAGTGCCAGAAATAATGTATGTCAACAGCACTGCACGTGAAAGAGAATTGCCAAAGAAAAGCTTTAATTTTAGTGATTTAAGGGCAAGAAAGAGGGATTACAGCATCTGGTGAAAACTGCTGGTGAATTTGAGGGAAGCAGTTTATTCTGTTTATAAAAGATACCACAAACCCAAGATCATTACTGACCATAAAAATGTTATTTGTTAGGACATTAAAATACACTATTTAGTTTTAATGCTTTGTCTAAAGTATTTTCAGCTCATTCACCAAAATCTGTCTTCTGGGGCATCAATGAAGCAGAGCTTTTAGAAGAAGCTGTAGAGACAATGATGTTCTACAGGTTACATACTCTGAGATATACAATGTACTTTGTACAGAAAACAGTAACACCACTGCTATAAGCATCTGTCTGAGATTCCATAAAGGTTAATCAGACACGTATCCACTTGCTAGGACTGGATGCTACAGGAAGATTGCCAACTGGAGGAGCCTTCACTCAAAAGAATGCTTTAGAAATAGCAACTACAAATATACAATATGACACGCAATTGCTTCTGCAGAACAGTACTCGGAAAGCAACAAAACCCTCTCATCCCCAGGTAGTGATGGAGAACATGGAAAAGATTTGTGGAAAAGAAGTTGTTACACTTGAGAGACCAATAACATGCTGCAGTTTTCAATTGCTAGGAAAAGAGGAATTGATAATTAAACACACAACAAATGAAGGTGAGACACAGTGTCTTCTGAATGAATCTTTCAAGAGGCTCCTTTAAACAGAGGTAACTTCCGGGTGGTGTGTCTTCGATAGTCAAGCATGTCAAGAACAGGAATTGTTTGATGTTTCAATTATAGTTGTCAAGCTTATATTGGTAGTCACAATAGTTTGTCTAATTAATAACACTGGCAGAATTTCTTATGAAAAGCATTTGAATCTTAGGGTACAAAATACAGAAGGTCAAAAAAGAAGACTCAGAACTAACAGATGCAGGGAAGATGCAAAGAAATGAGCTCAGTACAATGACAGAATAGGCAATGAAAGCTATTTGCTACAGAATGTTCCATTCTCTCAAATGTTGAGACAAAAAAAAGTTGTTTTCAAAACGAGCCCAACTTTAATCCTAAATACCAAAGCTAAATTACTGCATTACATACTCCTAGAGGGTATTAAAGAGCAGCTTGTGTAATAGGCAACTTGGAGCCCTTTTCCTGCAGCCTGTATGTACAAGGATAAGAGAGTTTCTGCTGATTTGCTCTTTTGGCTGTGGAAATCCTTCAGCCAGAATAGAAGAGAGGCTGAAATGAATTAGCCACAGCAGCATTTCAATACTGTGTCCATTAATGGATGAGGAATTCAAGCTGCTCAGCTGAGAACATAATGTGGCTGCAATATCATCATCACTGTTAGCATCACAGCAGAGATTTTCTTTTCCCCTTGATCATTTTATTTTCCTGGATTTTTATTTCTTTGGGCATAGGGTGTATTTTTTGATTTTAAGGGGTAGTTTTGCTGGCTGTTAAGCCTTACCTTGCATCAGTAAGAGAAGAAAACCTTGGGAATATTCCCTAAACATAACTGCCAGTGCCTAAAGTGCTGTTTTTGTACATGTATCTGAGACATGAAAGGCTTTATTTGCTAATGGGAAATCTGGACTGCTGAATGGCTGTGAAGCCAGTTTCTTTTATTGAGTCAAGCCCTAAGGTGATCATATTTTCATTGTAACAACAAGCCAATTCATCCCCACTGGGTTATGGGACTTTTTTGCTGGTACCATACATGCTACATCTGGCACACAAGCCTATTAAAACTGTGGTTTATATGAACTGTAATATGTTATCCATGCAGCCTGGGAAATAAATTAATTAAAAACCTCACAAAAGTACCACGGAACAATGATACTGCCAAGTTATTACAGCATTTGGAGACCAAACCTTAAAAACCAGGAACTATCCCAAAACCCTCTTGTCTGAACAAGCCCATCTGATCAAACAAATTTTCTCTTGTATCATCAATACTGAAAGTGTTCCACCTCATTAGTAAGAACGAGCTATTTAGGGAAACATGAATCATGAAAGTCATAAGATTCTGATGTGTCATTCTGATTTGCTGTTTCTCAAATATACACAAACCTACATTTATCAGCACTTCTTACACAAAAATATTCCCAAACTAAAGTAGAACTGTTCTTTAACACCACCTATAGGGATGCTGCGGAGGGACTCTTCATTAGGGACTGTAGTGATAAGACAAGGAGTAACGGGTTCAAACTTAAACAGGAAAGGTTGAGACTGGATATAAGGAAGAAATTCTTTCCTGTTAGGGTGGTGAGGCACTGAATGGGCTGCCCAGGGAGGTTGTGAGTGCTCCATCCCTGGCAGTGTTCAAGGCC
>JBAFWW010030155.1:35599-50141 GCA_036873685.1 Agapornis canus | reverse complement strand
ATCTTAAGGTCCTTTCCAACCCTAACTATTCTGTGATTCTGTGATAGCCTTCTGCAGTGAGATGACTGACAAGTTGGATGAGTGGGAAGTGGCGGATGTTAACTCAACTGTTTCATACTGCCTCCCATAATGTTCTCATAGACACTGGTGAAGTGTGAGTTAGGTAAGTAGATGGTAGGGTGGACTTAAAGGACTGAAAGCTGTCCAAACTGCTGGTGCTCAAAAGTGCTCAAAGATCAGCAACACAAAGGTCAGCTAGAAGCAAATCACTTTTTGACACTGAAACCAGTACTGCTGAACATCACTTTTAATGACCTGGATAATGGGGTATGACATGCCCTTAACATGCCTTAATCAGGTATAATGGGGTATGACATTGTCTTAACAGATCTGCAGCTGATTGGACATTGTATTTAATACACCAGTAGCTTTTGCTGCCATTTAGATGTTCTTTGACAGGCTAAGGATGGGCCAATGGGAACCTCATGGAGTTCATCAAAGGCAAAGTCCTGCCCCTGCAAGGAGTAACCCTGCACACCAGTACAAACTGGGCATGGACCAACTGGAAAGCAGTTTTGCAGAAGAGGCCCCGGGGGTCATGATGAACAACAGGTTGAACGTGAGTCACCGATACATCACTGTGACAGAGAAAAAGCTGTTTCCCTGTGAAGGTGGTCAAACACTAGAGCAGGTCACCCATACAGGCTGTGATATCTCCATATTCAAAGCTTTAATTGAACAGGGCCCTAAAGAACCCAACCCATCTTTGAAATTGGATCTAACTTTGAAGTTGGCCTTGCTTTGATGGGGTGGGAAGGCAGCTGAGCCAGATGATCTTCAGAGCTTCCATCCAACCTAAGTTATTTTGTAATTCTCTGATTGTAGCACAGATGTTATAAACAGCACTCCTTTCCTCAAAAAAGCCCCAGGGGAAAATACAGGCAATGGTCTTTCATGTTTGTTTGCTGCAACACAAACTAAATCAAAACACATGTTTCTGTGGCTTATAGTTCAATAAAGATTTTCCCATGTGTTGAATGTATTTAGATTAAGACTATACAGTTTACTCAAGTGTCATCTTCAATGTTACGCAGTTTCTTTGCTGCTTTCTATTGTTTAAGCTGTGCCAAATAATGTTCCAAGTCAGGCTTTTCCTTTCTCGTGGACAATGCATTTTTCTCTTTTCCCCTGTGAATTGTTAAAACTCTTTGGAAGAATTCACTCCTTATGATTCTCCAGGACACAATCACTTGAGTTATTACTGCAGTTCCTTTTCAGCAGGTACAAAGGCACTACAGTGCTTCCTTTGCTGAAGGTGCTGCAAACCAAACTCTCCTCAATTTTCAGTGTGACTTAACTTTAATGAGGGAGCATAGCAGAATTACAAAACTTCTTCACCACTTTTTTTTCCCCTTCCTCAGCGCAGTTGGGTTGATCCTGCTTTGAACATCTAACCTGTGGAAATTAGTTCTGTATAATAAGTTGCACTCAGTTTACTTGAGCCTGAAAAAGATAAGAAAAGGCATATTTATTCTCAGAGGAGCCTAATTGAATATGAAATAGGATTCTCTCAGTCCCTAATATTCTTATTCTCTAAATCCATGAAGTCTTTGACAGTACTGTTAGATTTTTGCTTGTGTGCAGTTCTCACTCTTGGTTCTCTAGCTGTTTGATTAGATGGGAAGTTTTGCAAAGGAAAATTTTGGAAACATTGCATTTATTGAGTCGCAAACATGAGATGTTTTTTTTTTTAACCCAGAACACCCCAGGTCTGACCCACTTTTAGCCAGTCCAGATCAGGGTACCTACTGTTTGGATTTGTGTTGGTCTGTCTGAGGATGGGCTGTCAATGACTAGGATAGAAAGAAGTATTTGAAGTCCTAATTTTCTACTCATCTTGGTAGAAGGTTAGCACTATTAGTGTTTCATCAGACTTAGACCAATATGCTTATTATCTTGTTTTGATGGGAAATAGTATCAGAATTAATGAGGTGCCTGGAGGAAGGGATTGTAAGGACTTTGCATAGGCTTGCTCTATTTTATTTTTGAGACAGGAGGGAGAAAGAAAGTTTTGCATATGGATTCTAGAATTACTTTATCTGAAATTATCCTAGTAGGGGAGATGAAATTAGTGTGTTTGGGAAGCAGTAGGTACTAATGCTGCCATGAGAAGTCTCCACAAAGAAACATCAGTTTGCAAAAGATCTGTTTGGTATTTCCCACACTAAGAATCTCAAGGGTTATCTGGAGTCATCCACTGTCAATAAGAAAACTAAGCCCCATGTTGGGCAAATATTACCTTGCAGATTATCTTTGCCTGTGAAAAGTTTTGTTTTAATATAAATTCAGCATCATGCATAACTCTGAAGGATCTCCGCCGAAATTTGTTATGGTTGAAGGCCATAGGTTCTAACATTTTGGACTGAAGGAAATTTTAAAACCGATTGTAAATCTAGGAAGCCAGTAATAAAACCCAATAAAGCACCCACTTTTGTTTAAAGGGGGCTAAAGTCTGGATGTTTTCTGTACCCACTCGGACAAGCTAATGAGCAGGAGAAGTGCTAAGCATCCACGCTCAGTTGTGTCATATAAATGTACATTCATTTGCACTGATGTCACCCTAGACTGTAACCTATTCTGGTTGTGGACTTGTAAGTCAGTTAACACTTTTCTGTTGCTATATGTAATTACAGTTTTAATTTTGACCCTTTGAGACAACATTTAAGATAATATTTAAGAGCCAACACATTTTAACATTCCAGTTGGTATTTATGTTAATTTGAGTTCGATTTGTTCACTGAGTTTTTGAGATCAGCTATTTTTAGCCTGGTTTCCTGAGGAACTGAAGTTTATAGGGTGGCTGTATCTATCCATCTGTCTTCCACTGAGCTTTTCAAAGCCAATAATCAACTATCCCAGTTTGGTGAAGTGTGGCGTAAATGCTGTTAAGCTTTGGTAAGTTTTATTAATAGCTTTGGTTTAGTAGAGGAGGCACACACAAATGACTACCCCACCTAAGGGAAAAGGTGTAAGATATGCTCAGCATTTGTGCTGGATCTGGTTTGGTAGAAAACCAGTTTAGCCACGACTCAAGTGGTGCTTCTCACTCATGGGGTAGTGAGACAATGTGAGTGAGAGGTGAGGTTGCTGTGGCTCGGTGGGGAAGTGGGTATCGAGTCTGTGGATTATCAAAGTTGGGAGAATGCATGGTGACTACAGACAAGGACCCTGTGTTCTTGCAGTGGGGGGAATGTGTGGGTATGTAGCAAGACGTCTGTAGGGCATCAGTTTTATTGCTCTGAAAACTGCTTGCCTTTGACAAGGGAGGTTATTGTATGGACACTGTTTGTGTTACTGGAAGCCTGTAAAAACATACAGCTTATTCTTCATGTTGGGAGAGGGTTCTTGAACACGGCACACAGGCTTCCATGGAGAATTTGCACCTACTAAACAAATGATCTCAAAGTCCTTCAGAAACAAGTTGGGCTTTGTTTCTCCCTAGTTCCTATATAAATAAAGTTAGCATTTATTTCTTTTGGGGAAACTGGGAACAAGGGAAGAAATGAGACTCAGAATTTTGGTTATGAATGATAATGGGATTGTGGAAACAAGCTCTGAGCTGAGCTCTTGAAGTTAGCTCTCAAAGACACCATGCCTAGTGGTGGTGATTCTAAAAAAGTTCCTAGCAAAAGCTGTGCCAAGAGAGTCTACTGCCAGAAGACAGTTCTGTGGTTTCAGTGACTGAACTTAAAGTCTTTATGCACTAAAATAAAGCAGAGATTTTCATTTTTCAGAAGGAGTAAACCTTCTTGGTATTTAAAGAATTCTTGAGAAGCTCAGCATGTAAAGAATCAATCGCTGTGATACTTGTTAAAGAAGAACATGGAAAGGCAAATTAAGTTCCACATGCTGTTATGGAGCGAGGATTAGGACTAAGAATCATCACGTGGCCTCTGCAATTGTGCTTATGGTGAAATACAGGACGTGAGTTTTGTTGAAATGCCTGTCAGCTGTGATACTGTGTTTCATAACCTGCATTATCAGAAAAATCTGTTCAGCTTTAAATCTCCAAAGATGTTCTTGGGCTTTTCACTGCCTTCTAGTTAGAGGAATACCTATAAATAAAAAGCATGACACAGGACTAGAATGTTACACTGCATTTTTCTGTCTCCTTCTCCTGTATTAACCATGTATGCATTTATCTGTCTAATTACAGATACAGGTAGACCCTCTGTGTTTCAATCTGGTTTGGTGAATTTAGGTTTACTTTGCATAAATCATTTTGATAGGAACAGGAAACACAGATGTTGGTTGTAACGAGCTGGAAAAGCAAGACAAAAATTGGTTTCAGTTTCTTTTCTTTAAAGCTGATTACCTCTTCAGTTTTCAGAAGCCAAATGAAAACCTGTGCTTAAAAGCCTTAAGTCGGCTTGTATATCCATTCAGCTCTAAGAAGGGCTGGATAATTTCTAACAGAAACCTAGAGACCGCACAGTAGTCAGCTGGAATGCAGAAAATGGGGTCATGTTTTTTGACCTAGAGTTGATTCTGCATTTCCTGGTTGTAGCACTGATATACATTAGTAAAATCTATAGTTTCAAGCATTCAGAATTTTTATAGTTCTTTTATTTTACTGCTTATTTCTACAGTTATATTTGGGATATTTATCCTAATTGACCTTTATGTGTACCTTACGTACAAACACAGATTCTATAAGATATTAACAAAACAGTCTGCTTTACAGATCTATCTACACTAGAGTACAGATCTGTCATTTGTGAGCTTGTGTTATGGAAAAGCTTGTCATTTTTTTGTAGTAACAGTATATTAGGAACTATGGGTTTGATGTGCCAGTTCCTAGAGTCTCTTATTTATTCTGTTGTGCCAGCAAAGCTGTTTTGGCAGAGAGATCAGGTTTAATCCAGCCCAATAATAATGCCCCTTCTCTCCTTTTCTCTTTCTTTCTCTTTCTCTTTAGGCTGTTGTTTTAACTGAATCAGTTCCCTGAATTGCTTTGCCAGCCAGAGAATTTCTGTCATCTTTGTAAAGTTGGTGAGGCTAATCTGCAATGTTGAAACTTCAGGATTAGTGAGAAGTGGGCTCCAGGAGCCTGGGAGGTGTAAGCTTGGCTGTTTGTCCTCTAGGTGCTAACAGTTTGTTCTGCCATTGCATAGGCTGACTTGTTGAATGAACTGTTTATTGCTGGAATATAGTTCTGCTTGGAAGGTCTCTCCTCCTGGTTTCCTTGTTGTTTTCCTCAGGAGAACATCTGACTGTCCTTCTGCTGGGCCTGGAGGTTGTTCCTGGCCTGCCTGGGAGAGCAGCAACAGCGGAAAGGAGAGAGGTGCAGGGTTAAGCTAGCAGAGCTTAACTGCCTAACCTGGAAGTGTCTGGCTGCTTTTCCAGAGGAAAGGGAGGCACAGGTGCTAAAACTTCGGAATGGGGTTATGTATGGGCTGTTCCAGGGTCAGGCTGCTGTCATGGTGGTGTGTTTTGGTTAGAGCAGCACTTCCGCATCCATGTGCTGTGGTTTCCCTTTCTGCTGTAGTCAGTAGGCTGGCAGGACCCAGTGGGATAAAGGACAAGTGGCTGAGAGGTGAGGGAAAAGGTTGTGATCCTCATTGCCTGTGTGGACGAACTGCTCAGCTGTGCAATAGAGTATAAGGATAAGAGTAGGAAATGTTTATTAATAGATTTCATACTGCTTTTGTTCCTTCTCTCTCCTATCTTAAAAACACAGTATGCTGTGCTTTCAGTCCTGTCCTGTTTGTGGGTTTAAGTTCAGAGAAACCCATGAAACTTGTTCCTACCAGTTAGTCCAGTACAGCCACACTGCAAGTCTTGACAGTAGTGAATGTAGCAGAAGGAATGAGGACACCAGGCAAGAAAGGAGGATTACTGTGGAGAAATGGGAAAGCAGGGGAAGATCAGACAAAGTGTTAAATCAGAATGTCCCATGTGAAGAATGTTGGCTAGTGGACACCTAAGTCAGATGTACTTCTGCTCCACAAAAATGGCTTTTTCAATGTAGATGGTAGCTTAACGTGAAGGGGTGAGTCTGGGCTTTTTGCTTTTGCCTTGTGCCACTTCAAAACACTTTCCTTACAAATGGGTCTAAAAAGAATTCCATATTGTATTAATAACAGAAATTCTCCTGCCATTCACTTTTGAAAGCTCAGTTAACTGAAACTTATATTTTAAGTGCCTATTTGGGAGTTCACTGATCAAATTACCAAGTTTATTTCTTAAAGGAAATTGAATACGCTATTTCCTGGGCTGCTTGATTACATGTAGAACTTACAAAAGCATTTTTCACATTTTTGTCAGATAAGTATTACTGCAAGAGGATAAATAATGGTTATGTGCAAATATATTGGCAGTTCTGTATAATAACAGTTGTGTGTACTGACTTGCAGGTGCATGGGCAGAAAATGTTATCTAAAGGCATGCTGAGAACCAAGTGCTAAGTGTGTACTGACAGTAGCAGTGCATTTGCCACAAAGCTAGGCATCATGTCAGTAATGTATATAGGCTGTAGACATTAGCACTTAACACAAAAATGAGCAGAAAGAAGGATGACAAGTGTGGAAATATAATGGTCTGAGCTTGACGCTTCCTCTAGTTACATGTCTAAGCATACTGTCATTACATTGCTTCCCAAAGGAACCTTGTGTATTTTCAGTATTTTATATGCATCGAATCCATTGCACTGAAATTCTGTTGATGCATTTACCTAAGCTGTAATTTGGTCCAGAATTCCTACTTGAAGGCCACAGCTACTCTCAAAGCTGGAAAAGTAAGTATCATCTAGAAGTGAATTGCATGTCTTTAACAAGCACATCTCATATATTGTATACCTTTGCATTTTTTTCATACTGGTTTCTGCTGATCTGAGGTTGGAGAGGTAGATAGCAGAGTAGTGCAATACAAACAGGAAGTTTTGAAGCTATCAATAGCCATTACCTACATTTAATGTAATTATTCAAATCTTTACCTTCCTTTCTAGGTTTTAAAAAATCCTTTAGTCAATCAAAAGCTCAACTGACAAATTTGATGGTATTTGTACAATTACAGTACTTGCTGCTACAGGAAGATACAGAATAAAGTATCTCTGCTCATTTTTTAAGAGCTAGGTAATTTTTTTATCATATCTAGCTATGTTTGATAAGGTAATTGTAATAAAAATCAAAATTTAGTCAAAATGAACCAGGGCATAAAGTAGCTGTGTTAAGGAGGCTGAGAAGAAATCTGTGCGATCTCTTGGATCCCAAGCTCAGTTGATCTTAACTACCTGGGAGGTGACTAAAGACTTTGCTTTCCTGTGCCGGGTCACATCAGAGGCAGGGCATTGTAATGGATTGACTGTTGATAGGATTTGCCGTAGTGGATCATGCTTTCAACTGTGTGCTTCTCTCCTAGCCTATTAGAATCAGGCAGACAGGACACCAAGGCTGTATTGAAATATAGGTTAGCTTATATATAGGGCAATAGTTAAGAATAGCCTCTATTTCATGAGAAGCGCAGTCCAAAAGTGTAATTTTTATTGTAATCTGCAACAAGGATCTGTTCAGGTCAGAATTTGCATTAGGATGTTTCAGAAGTATTTTCCAAGTATTTCTGAAAATTAGGAACAGAATCGACATAAAGGTTGAATAGATACATTTTAAGTGTTTGAAGCTTGTTCTTTTGCATTGAAAAGGAGATGAGGTACATGGAAGGGAGAAAATAATAGCACATTGCTTTCTGCGGGGGGAAAGAAAAAACCCACCCTTGCTGTTCCTTAGTTCTTCCTCTTGGAGAGAATATAAATTGCTGATTAGAGCTTTAGAAACTGATTCAATGCATTCAGAGTTTTTCAAACTATTCTTGGAGTTGCTTTCAAAAAAATCCAGGAGCTGGCATGTTCATAGAGTTTAGAGATGACAGACTGTTTCTTTCAACTACCTTACACTGCTCAGCTTCATCTAGTTCAGTAATTCAAAGAATATCACCATGGCAAAGCAAGCTGGAGTTGGCAGAGCAATAGGAGAGCAGTTTGATCTGCTAACGATCCTGAGTGTTTTATCCACGCTGCCCATGTTGTCACATTTCCAGGGGCAGAGCTCCCTGGGATGATTGTAACCAGTTCTTTACCAGTGACAACTCTTCTATATGGACTGCTTTTCTGTTTTCTGTCCAAGCGTGCAGGAGCAGCACCACTGTGTGCTTGGTGCAGTTTTCCTGTATGTTACAGTTCTTCTGCCTTCTGATAGGTGTTCACCGACCAAATTCAGATGTGCTTTTCAAATAGTAATCCAGAGCAATTTAATGGTGATCCAGATGTATTCTGACTCTTGAGGTTCATAGCAAGAACCTAACCTGAAGATACATGAGCAAGTAAGTACCACCAGTAGAAATTGACATGCCTTATCAGTTCCAGCACTGGAAACCAGCTATTTCATCTTGGTGTCATCAGGCCACTGATATCTGGAAGGACTGCTGAGATACAGGGCTTGACCCCGCTTTCTAGGTGAGGCATTCTAACCCTACAGCTGAATTGGAAGATAACTTCTGGCTGAAAACAACCCAGGTGATGACAGTGACAAATAATAGGCTTTTCTGAAAACTCACTTGAACACCTAATGTTTAGAGAACTTATGACAATATGTTCTGTCTGCTAGATAAGAAAGAGTGATCTGAGAGGCCAAAGCACATGTGATCTGCTTATAGGAGCACCATAGTCCTTGCAGGATCTAACAAGATAATTAGATAACAGGCTTCCAGCAGCTGCTTTTGTTATACCTAGTCACAAAAGAGGAAGAGGTAGCCCATAGCATATCAGGAAGTGATACAGAAATAAACAGAATATAGAGATAAAAGCAAAAGGCATAGGTTATCATGGAAAGGAAGGGATTGCATGCAACAACCTTAAATGCTTTGATTACTCAGCATTATGTTCTTGTTTGCATGTGACTTACTTGACCAGAGGACAGGGTGACAAAACTGAGCAAAGTGCTTTTAGTCGGGGAATATTTAAAAGCCAGATTTCCAAAGACATTACAGCTCATTCCTGTCAAGGGAAAAGGCATCTGTTGCCCTAAATGATTGTGGTAATATGAAAGCTTTTCGGTTCTTTGTTGGGGTTTTTTGGGGTGGGGGTGGGTTTGGATTTTTATTTTATTTTTAAGAACCAGCAGTATAGAGAAGAAGGACCAAGTTATCAGTCACTCTTTTCTGCATCTGCTGCCTTTGTCTGTATATGTGCTTCCTTTTTTGCTTCTGCTGCCTTATCTTACAGAGCATTTAATTTTCAGACATTAGACAAAACCCAAAATACAATAAAGAGGTTCTGTTACCTCTTTACCATCTTTTTTCCCCCAGTCTTTCTTGCAGGCTCTCTTTAGTCTCATGCTCAGTTTTGCTATTCCTATCCATTTATTAGCTTTTCTTCCATTCCATTCAAAACTCATATGCATAATGCAGTATCTCTGCAGGGCCCTTATTCTGTCTATATTTAAATCTCTCTTGACTCAGTTCATTGAAAGCCAGTTTTCACATGATTTATATATTGCAAATTTGTTCCATTTTCCTTAAGTTCTTCATACTTCTTTGTCTAGCTGTAGGTTTTTATATAAACTAAGGCAGTAGATCTCATCTTGAAAAGCTAGAAAGACCTTTGCATGCATTGTTAGCCTACATACACTGACAGCTGAATACTGAAGCACTACTGAGGCAAATAGGAGCACAACTGAGTTGCTTCCCACTGAAAAAGAAAGAATGGCAATGATGCTCCAAGGCAAAGCTGTTTCTGTTATCATGATAATTTTTCTAGCAAGTAGGGTTGGTTGAATAGATTTACCAGCTGTAGACACAGTAAATGAAGCACAGATCATGCCCACTAGATTGGATGGTTTCAGGGAGGAGGGTGAAATCTGCAGTGACAGTTCTGCTGGTATCAGAACAAGGCTCTGGTCTGTAGAAGTGAAGGTGTCTGCTTGTGGCTCCTGCCCTGTGGTAAAAGCATAGAAATGTAGGAAAATTGCAGTAATCACAGTCTGTGGATTGTCCCGAATACATGACTCTACATTTGTCTACATTTGTCTCAGATAACTGAAAAACAAAACCCCCAAAGCTACCTGCCTTTTTTCATAGAAATAATTTGTTATTTGAGGTGACTGGTGTCCCTGGGCATGTCACAGAGCAAAGGATGCTCTGTCCCTACCATCTCTTGAGAGTTTCCTTTTCAGATCCAGTGTGGTATTTTGAAGTTTATGTCCTGCCTGATGCCTACCAGTTCCCTACAGCTGCTGTCGCTTTGACATATTTTTGTCTTTTGGGCAAGTTGTTTTGTTGATGGGTCAAGTCTTGTCCAACCTGACCATACAACTCCAGGAAATAGTCATCCACATCTGTTTACCCTGTAAGCATTCACACTGCTCTGCTGGGCTGAGCATGGGGGGCAGCTTTCATCTTCTGTAGTCCATCTTTAAAAATGTTAATTCAGAGTAGTCTGGCACTGCTCACCTGTATTGCCCTGCTCAGATCATAGCTCTTGATTATTTAGATTCACTTAATGGCTGCCTTCATGAGCTTTGGCTTTGTGTCTGTGCTTGAGGATTCCTCTGGGAGTTCTGCTCAATGCAAGTAAGATACACTGCACCCTTTATAAGCAGCTTCTCTTGTTGTCTGCACGTTGTGTGTTATAGCTCCTCAGGGATGCAACTGCAGTAGATAAGTATTTCAGCAGTGACTTACAGTGTCTTGATGTTATGTATAGATCACTTAATTGCATTTGAATGCCCGATGTTCACAGATTTAAGAGACATTTCTCTTCTGCAAAACCACCAGTCAAAAAAGAGTTATTTTTAAATTAAAGCCTCAGATTTTTTAAAACCCATGTTGGAACAAACTCACTGTTGGCTAAGTATTGTTTGTTTCCAATGTTACTTACTGCACATACTGAAGCCTTTCTCAAGAGCTGGATGAAAAGATGATACTTTGTTCTGATCTGAAGTTGGATTGCTTGGAGAAACATTTTCCGCATGAAATGAAGAATTGTTCTGCATCAACAAGGGAAACGAATTAAAAGGAGATTTTTTTTCAGTCTCTCTTAATCCATTACACAAGAAAAGAGCATTTATTTCATCCAAAAGTATAAGATCTACTCAGTAGATTATGTGACTTTTGTTGTTGTTTATCCAAAAAATCACTTGAGGGGCAAAATGTGATAGTGAATGCCTGTTAGTGAGATCCTTTCCTCTTGGAGAACTGAGCCAGAGCCTAAAGTAAAAATGGGATTTGCTTGTACTTGTGAACTTGTTTTTTTCAGTGGTTAGTAACAAAAAAATGTCTTTTGAAAAGCATGAAAGAATTTTTAACTTGAACACCAGGTTGTAGTAGGCAGGAATATGACTTCTGGTTGGAGTGTGGTGGTGTGTGTAAAAAAAGCATACCCCAAAACTGAAGAATTGTTTTCTCTCAAGCACAATAACTTTAAATTTGCTATGGAATATGGACACAAAATCTCAGAAGCCCGGCTGAAGCAAAAACTGGCATTGGCCTTGGTATAGAGATAGAACAGTGTTTATAGAGTGTTCCAGGAAGGATTAATTCCCACTTAGTCAGAAGCAAACTCAAGGTTTGGCGAGGGGAGGGAGAGATTGGAAGGAGACAGGTATATAAATGGTTGCCTCCTGATCTGGAATTTCTGCTTGGTTCATGGCCAGCTGGAGGAGTGGACATCTTGAGGCAGGACAGTGCTTGTTAGTTTTCCTCATCATTAACAGTTAGGAAAGTTTGTCCTTTGACCTGCTGTTAACTGAGGAATGCTGAACGGTTAAAAACTGCGCTGTTCATGGGTATGTTCTGTTTATGCAGCAAACCTCATCTTTAAAATGCATTATCTTAAATTAGTCGTGAAA
The DNA here is from genome assembly GCA_036873685.1 of Agapornis canus. Lineage (NCBI taxonomy): Eukaryota > Metazoa > Chordata > Aves > Psittaciformes > Psittacidae > Agapornis > Agapornis canus. The sequence continues at coordinate 38,241 of JBAFWW010030155.1, read as the reverse complement.
ATTTGCTACCTTTGACAGGAAGGAGGCGTATTTCATCTGCGGTGTTTCCTTACATATGCAAGACCTGGTTTACTATATATTTAAATAATTATGTAGTATAGTATTCATATCACAGACTTTCTTAAAGGCTGGTGCTATGCTGTACGTGCTAACACGTGCCTGTAAATGTGGCCACATTCGTAGCTCCATAAAATCATAGAATCATAGAATGGCTTGCATTGGAAGGGACCTCAAGGTTATCTATTTCCAGACACCTTCCACTAGCATGGGTTGCAGAGGCCTCTGATGTTAGAGACAGGCCTTACTGGATCGGGGCCAGGGAGCAGGTTGTTCTGAAATAAATACAACTGACTTGAATTTTAAAAATCAACCCATTTTATTTGGGCCAAGTTGGAGGAATATCAGGCTTGGTTTGCTGTGGGCTACAGGGGCCACTCTGTCCTGCTCTTGTGAGCCCAGGTGGCATCTTGAGCTTTGCCCATGTTCCGGGTGCTGCGAAGCATATTGTAGCTCTTCCCTCCCCACCTGAGCCATGCCTCTGCAGCCTCACCATCTCATAGACTTGGCTGTCCCTGCAGGTCAGGGCTGCTTGCTTTCTGCCTGCGTGCCAGGGCCCTGATGGCATTGCCAGGCCTGGCTGTCCTTGCCCATGGCCCAGGACACTGTGTCAGTCCCTCTGCCATACTACCACTTCTCCTGGTGTCCCAACTCAGAGCTAGGCAGTGCTGCTCTTTGACACTGTGAAACCATGAGTTGTCTTCAAACCAGACTGCTGTTCATTTGCAGAGCAAGAAAGATTTCATAAGCAAGGTGCAGCACAAAGCCTAGGGGTACACCTTGCTCTTCCGCATGAGAAGAACAGCAAGGGCAGGCTTGTCCACAGCTTGGAGGGGGACAGGGGTCAGTGGATCTGGTTGCTCCTTTGGTGTGCTCTCTGTAGCCTCACCACTGACTTCTTCCAGGCATTTCTCATTGCGACATCTCTCAAGTGCTGATGAAGGAAGGAGCTGTTACCATTTTCCTTCTTTAATGCATGGTGGGAGTAGGAGGGGTTGAGGTTGTTTTCTGCTGTCAGACAGTGCTTTCAGTGCCAGGAGCCCCACTCTAGCTCTGTTCAATTACTCTGAGTCAGTGTCTGACTTTCTCCTGAGCCATTTCTGTCTAATCCTCCCCCCTAACCTTCAGCAAAAAGTTATCTTCCTCCTCCACTGCTCACCTCCCCCTCACCCTTTAAATGAAAACTCATTCACTGGCTTTCAGTTCCCAGCAGAACAAAGAGAACTTTAAGAGACTTAATTACTGAAGATGTGCTGCAGTAAATACAGAGATTATTGATAGCAGATTTAAACCTGAGTGAGTAAAATACTTGCATTTCCAGTGTGGAAAAACTAAGGCTTTGTGGGTCTCAGATAAAGCTAATTGAAAGAAATCAGTGACTTCTATGAGCATTACTGCCTGCTGCTAATCAGAGCTGTTATTTCAGAAAAAACACTGATTGTGCTCATTAAACAAGTTACTTCCTACATGGTAAAACACTGGTATCTTCAATAAACTACTTATTCATACTCCTTTTTTCTATCTTTTGTATTGCCAAAACTTCACAAATTCTGTAGAACAAAAAATTGTGTGTAATATGGGCTACTATATTGTATATTTAAATCTTTTGGTGTGACATAACTCAAACAAGTAATGAACAAGAGGTGTGATGAGTGACCACCTCATTGCAAATATATCTGTCTTCCTTGTTGTTCAGTCTATGAGAATAGGAATAATGACCATTTTGGCCACAAATAATGCACTTATGGTTAAACTGCCATGAGACTAGACCCCATCTATATAGCTGTCTGCCTTTTGCCTCCCTGCAGGGCATAATGCATGCATAAGATCCCTGCATAAGGAACACACACGTTGCTGTGTGTGAGATTTATGTAGTAAATTTTGCTTGTGCCTGGAAGCCTTCTGTTATTAATGATTATAACTGTTAGGGTGTGTGAGCCATAGCTGTCATTCCCACAGACAGCAGTCCCTCACCCCCATCTTCACATCCCCCCGGTAGCAGTATCCCTTTAGCAGCTCATATTCACAGGTTTCTTCAGCTCATCCTGTCCTTTCCACCCCATCTTTTCTTCTCGCTCCTGTCAGCGTGATCCTAGCTCTGCCCTGTCGACTGCCCACTGCTGGCTCTTGGCTTAGAAATGGGTGGTATAACGCAGTTTGTCACTACTGCTTTGCAGACTGTATTTGAAATGGTTTTCCTTGGTGTGTTTTCTATTGCTCCCATTGCCCAGCTATCAGTGCGTGGGATAAACAGCAATTCTTTTTCAAGTTGTCCTTGAGGAGTCATAAGTTTTTTTGCCAGTTGTTTTGAGGCCAGGTTGGATATTACCTGCTTTTAAAATGTAATTTCCAGTGTTCTTCCTTCAAAGGCAAACTCACCAAAATAAAGTTGTTTAAGCTTTTGTTTTTATCCTGAAACAGTAGGCCTTGTGTATTACAGCATACCTTGGGTACTCCGGTGGTATTACAGCATACCTTGGGTACTCCAGTGGATGGGGGGGGGGGGTGCTCCCTTAAGCCGCAAAACAAAAGGTTCAGGAAAAATCCGTCAATTCAAAAATTACCGGGCAAAAACACACAAAAAA
>JBAFWW010030155.1:18259-33465 GCA_036873685.1 Agapornis canus | reverse complement strand
AACACCACCCCTTTCCGGCCTGAAGGGGGATGAAATTTAATGTCTTTACCTTTCAGAAATTGTAAGATGGGAAAGGTCTATGGTGAATTGCTTTGGGGGGGGGGGGTGTTGGAGAAAGGCATCCAGTCCTTTTTTCATGTAACTGAGCATAATTACCTAGAAATCTGAACTGTTTCCTTGCTGGACAAAGACTGCAGGATCAAGCTTTACTGTCCCTCATTGAAAGTCTGCCACAGTATCAAGGTGCGATGTGATGAAATCAAGACAAAGAGCAGCTCACACTGCCTTTCTCTTCCTTTTTTGGGGGGAGATTCTGTGTTACTCAAGCAGCATTTGATGTTTGGTGCAGTCTGTTCCTCACCCCTCCATGCAGAGAATAAATTGTCACAGATTTCTCAGCCTTCTGAACGTGATTGATCTCACAACAGTACGTGGTTTTTCATTATTGTCTTCAGTACTCTTAAGAAGGTCTGTAGAAGAGATGGATTTACTGTAATGGTGGCTAAGTAGTTTAACGTAATCCTGAATAAACAAACAGATGCCCTCACCAAGGACCTGGCATCTGGGGCTGTCAACATTTATTACTGCAAGGCTCAGAAGAGATAAAATTATCATTAGCCTTCACAGAAAGACCATGGATATGTTTTGAAAGGAATATACTTAAAACTACAATCTAGCCTCCCAGGGACACTAGTTTGGGTATTTAGATGCCTGTATTAGTAATGACACAAACAAAATGCTGCTTTCTTCACTTGATTTGTGCTTCAAAGTTTGCATTTTACGTGTTTGTGGTTCTTCCCTGGAAGGCAAGGCTGAAATAGGTGTGTGTTTGCACTTGTACATATGTGCATTTACAGTTGCATGTCTGTGCAGCCTGCTATGAGTTTATACTCAGAGTTTTCTCTATGGCTTCTACTGGTTTCTTCTAAAACTATCTCCATTAAAGAAACGAAATGTCATTTAGTAATTAACTGAGGTTTGGTAGGGAGCAGCAGTACGGCAGTGTGCTGCTGTTGATAAGCAGGCTGGGGTGCAGTGCCCATGCATTATCAGCTCCAGGGGACTGCATTGGGCATCTTTATTACATATGCCAGTGTAAAATACCAGGGTCTACAATTACTTAAGCTTTTAGGTCATCAGTTTTAAACCTGTATCCATCAAAAGCCCTAAATCCACAACTACATGCTTTGTTTAATGCAATAAGGTGGTGAGTTTGTTTCCCCTGTGACCATCATTCCTGTCAGTAGTTTAAGTAGAGAACTTCAAGTCCAGATTACATCCCAAAGAAAGGTATTTAACAAATTTTGCATATTTCAAAGTGAAATTGTAATAAAACAATAGCTTTAAAATTCATTTAAAGATTTCTCAGAGGGGGACAGGCCCCAGTGATACTTGGGTTGCAGTTGGTAGACTACTCTTCCATGTAAGCCTGGGGTTAAGAGTCATACTGCAGTTTCTGTGAGATGCAGTGCTTTCTGAAGAGTTCTCTTTTCCTCCAACCTATATGATGTTTCTCTTTTAGTAAATCTAATACTTTCGGGACTCTTCCAGGAAGGCTGGTGCAGAAGGATTGTTGACTGCTACTGCTTGCACCATGCACAGTGTGTTTTGCATATGAAAGGCAAATACTTGGTGGAACTTTATGCCATCCCAAGGTTTCATTTCCTATTCATAGAAGTCCTTCCCTAAAAAAAGCATATGTGTATGTATATATATATATATATACATACACACATCTCAAAACAGTTCTGTCTTCTTGAAAGGTTGGAGAGTCATGTGTGATGTATACAAGCTGTGACTTAGAGTGAAGTTTCCCAATAATGTATTAAGCTGAGTGGGCTTTGGGAGGGTTGAGTTATGCACAAGAGGTGAAGGTGACTTCCTAGTCAAGCTTATCATGAACAAGGATGCCTGACAGCCTGCTTCACCAGGATCTCAGGCATTAGGTTGTTGTTTTTGAGAGAGTACCTGTAGCAGGAATCTGAGTACTGGAACTTGAAAATGTCTCACTGCATCAGTAGAGTTTGGGGTTTGATTGCCTATTAAATGAAATTAAATTAAAAGTTGCTTCTAAAGTACTTCTTTCAAAGAATGTCCACAGAACACAGATTTTGAATTGAGCAGATCGGAACAGTTTGGATAAAACATTTGGAAACTCTGAAATTTCCTCTCAGCATCTTTTGAGAGCTCTCCAGTCTGCATTGCTTGTGTTTTCTTCTTGCTCATGCTTGGCAGTACGTTATGCCAGAGGTAGCTGAATTAGAGTCAATAGGCTACATTATGTCCCAAGGACTTGACCCACAGTAATTGTGGTATGTTGCTGAGCAACCTCACAGGACTCCCAAGGAATGAGCTGTGCATAGGGAGATAGCATTTACTTCTCTTTTCTTTCAGGGCTTTTGGTAGTTTGTTGCCAGTAAACTGCTTCTACTTAGTTTTTTTTCCAGTTCTTGCTTGGTTCTAAACTGCAGCTGTTCTCCAGCTACATGTTCGAGGAGAACCAAATGGGGGCTTGTGTCCTGGTCCCCACATGTTTGTGGTGCAGCAGGGAGCAGAAAGGGGCTACTTACAACTTATTCAGAAGCCCGCCATACCAAAATCAGTCTTCATAGAGTCATAGAATGGTTTGGGTTGGAAGGGACCTTAAAGGTCATTCAGTTCCAACACCTCTGTCATGGGCAGGGGCACCTTCCACTAGACCAGTTCTTTATAGACTTTCTGATCATACGATAACTTTAACATATGGCTTTAACCTCCTAAGGTTTCAGAAAATAAATTAGTCTTGAAAGGATTGAGTTGCTCATTGGTTGAAGAAGACAAATTACAGTCCAGGTCAACGTTTTGATAAAAAAACAGCCTTTTTTTTGTTATCTGTTTTTACTGCCTGTCTACCAAGGCAAGCAACTTTTTAGTTTTTCTTTGAGTGAGTTATTTGCATGAAATTCATATTCTGTCATTCTTTGTGTCCTGAGCTGAAAAGAGTCAGTTCTTCCAAGGCCAGATTTACTGCTGAGCTTTGTGAGGGAAATAATTATTTTCAGAATAAAGTGACTTTTATTTCAGATCAGTGTGTCTGCAGGGAGAGTGGAGCCATTCCAATGCAGTTTATTTTTCAGTACCTTTTCCCATTAACTTCTCCATATAAAAAGGGCATCCATTCTAGTATTCTTCAGGAGCTGTGCCACCAACATTTGAACTGGACACTTGTCAGGAGAACAGTTTATTGAGCAAACCAGCACCACCATTACACATAGAGTTATGGTATGTTATGGTAAAGAGTTACAGGCTTTTGTCCGCAGGTACAAATCAGTGATATAAATAGCTTACAGGAAAACCTTTATTTTGTGCAAAAAGAAAGCAAAGATTTTTTAAGCTTTCTTCTTGGGCTAAACTGCTAGAAAGAAAAACAGTTTGGCAATGGGGCCTTAAACATTTAAAAATACTATTGCAGCAAACCTGTGATGCCTGCTGGTAATATACAGGGAGAGAACCAAACCATTGTAATACTGATGTCCTTACTTTTTATGTGAATTATATCTGTTAGGACCTGTAAGTTGTGGCTTCTGTGAAGCTGCATTTTCATTCCATTAACGCACAGAATTTCATGTTTCTTGTCTCTGTGTAAGATGCATAAACTTGCAAAAAAGGTTTGTAGTTTGTAAGAATAAGTTTCTAAAATAGCTGCTTTGACAGGTAAGTTTGCACCTGCAAGAGGTGAACTCTCTCCTTTAATGTCTTCCCCATGAGAAACACAACCATTAAACTGCTCCAGGTGAGTGTTGGGGGCTACAGCATACGAAAGCACACTTTCTGTGGGTATTAGTTAAATCTCCTGATGGGAAGGTGCAGAAGCAATCTCAGGAAGAGGCCCTAGAAAAGGTTTGAAATGTATAAACAGAAGTTCAGGGGGGTTTGTTTCATGATGCTAGTGTTACATAAGGAAATTATTGCTTAGTCCACAGGCTTTTTCTTTACAAAGCATTTCTGTATTTCCTGACTTTTACAGAGGGGAAGCTGACAGACAACAGAATGACATGAAATGAGGTAAAAGATAGAAAAAGGCATTTTAGGCCCTGACGTCAACAAATTCATCTCCTTGACAGGGTAAAGGCAAGGACCGCAAAAGCACACATAGTAGAAACGAGCTGTAATTAGCCAGTTCCATTGAGGGAGGACTTGGGGTTTCTGTCTCTGCACAAGGTGCTGGTAGTTGAGCATGTGATAGTTGTTGTTCACTGCTATGCTATTCCACTGAAGAAGCTCTGTGTTTTCAGTACTTATGAACTATAGACCGTTGTGATTCTGTTGCAGCTGGCTGTTAATCATTATGGGCTCTTATCAGGTTTGGGTTTGGAAATCTGTAAATCATCAAACTGGCTTTATCTTTTAGCTTTACCTGCTGGTTGATCAGTCGTCACTACTGTTGCACAGAAAGTGCAGAGTAGTTGGCCCCCTGTTTGACAGCAATCTGCTATCTCATTCCATGGGTCTTTGCTATATAGTGTATAAGCAGGGATGTTGGTAAATGTCTTTTTAAATGGGTTCAGTGTGAAACAATATGTGTACCTGTGTAGTGGGAGGAGGGAAAGCAATGACAGTTCATTTCTCAACTTGAGAATCTGTTTACATACACTTCAGACAAAAACTTGGGGAAAATCCCTTGCTTTCAGGCTTCCTGCAGGCTTTTTACTGCTGTGTTGCTTCTATGCTAAGTTACCCTTCCCACCACTGTAGTCTGTAGAAAACAAAAAGCCAGCGCTAGTCAGATGAGAAGGAGCTGCATCCATCATGACACCTAATGTGCTCCATGGATCCATCACCAGGAAATTGCCAGGCAGGTATTGTAAGGTTGTATCACATCTGTATTTAGCCTTAGAGAAATACCATTGTGATGTTGTGGCTGGTTTTGGTGCAGAACATTGAAGAATATAGATGGTTAGCTGCAAGAGTGAATAAAGGGAAGAGGTAAAAAAAAGCTCACTATGGAAAACAGGAGGTTGTTGAAGTGATGTTTGGGTTGTGTTGATAGAGGAAACAATGCAGTGTGAAGCATCATACTGTAGCGAAGGAGAGAAAGTGCTGGGGTGCAGCTGCAGTACAAGCAGGAGGCGAGCATATCCTAAGTGTTGCACAAGGATTACTTAACAGCAAGATCAGAGGTACTGAGGATTTGAGGCACCTGTAGAAAGAACCTGAAATTGGATGTTATTCCAGCCATCCATCATAATTTTTCTTAAGCTTGTTGGAAACCTGTTCCCATCACTCTGAAATGAACCAGACTTTTTCCAACCAGTGTCAGTTTATCAGAAGTTCACAATTACATCCATAAATTCTCTTCCATCTTTGCTTGGCAGAACTCCTCTGCGTTGTCTGGCTTCTGCAAGCTTAAAATAATTAATTGGTTTCTTGCTTCTAAGACTTCAGTTAAGCTGAGATACACTGATTTTTAAACCACAAGATGCTGAAGTGTGAATCCATCTGCTCACCATGCAGAGGAGAAATAAGGAAAAGTACTAAGGTGAAAGCTTGGCAGCTGAAACCTCTGTGGTGGTATTTCTTCTCATGTCCATTCTTCCATATATGTATGTCCTTTCTAATTCCATGTATGTTGTTGTTCCACTTTCCCTTTTTTGTCAAACTTTGAACATCTCAGAGAAGATAAACTGGAGCGGCAAAACGAGTCAAAATCCATCACTTTAAAAAAAATCAAATCAGAACGCTGTAAAAGTAGCTGACTCTACACAGTTTGCAGAACGGTGTGAATTATTGTTGGCCATATGGGCTGGAAGCAGATGATGGTTGTCCCTGTGAAATCTGCTTTTGGCTGTTGGTTTTGGAGACGTTTCTTGGTGGGCATGTTTTTTTCTTTGTCAGAAGGTGATTTGGTAAACCGCTGTGTCCTACTCACAGTACTGTGTGCATGTCAGTGTACTGTCAAATCGCACCTTACTATGGACTTTTTGGTATCATATAGGTCCATGCAGCTTGCTAACAAATAAGAAAATTGCACAAAATAGTAAGGTCACTTAAACCAGAGGGTGAGGGGAAGCATATGTTTTGGTGCAGCCATTCCAAATTTCTTTCTCCTTCAGGTGCTTGATGCGAAATTGCTGACATTTTTGTTTTGTTTAACTTCCTCTCCATTGCCAGGGGAGGTAGGGAGAAGGTTATGTTTCATTGGTGCCTCCCCTGTGACTTCGCCACAGAAGCATTTTATGTATTGTACGTATTTTTCTTCCAGTGTCTGAGGAGTAAATGTGTTAGCCTGCCTGTGCAAAGGTCCAGGTTAAAAGCATCTCTGAAGCAGAATGGGATGCCTCTGCTCTGGTGCACTGTTTTTAAAGCTGTGATCAAGGAGGATATCAAGGACATATTCACCTTCATTGTTCATAAACCTTTCCAACTCTGGAGAAGCTAAGTGTAGAGGAAAACTTTAACAAAATAACAGATATCTCTCTAGCTTATATTGCTTTTCTTTTTGGTGGCCTTTATTAATCTGGCGACATTTAGGAATTCTGCTTTTTTTGACTCATACTCATAACTAATGTGTTTTAAACTCAGGCCAATCTTAATGCAAGCTAACCTTCCACATATAAGTGAATCCTTTCCTTAAATTTCTAAACTTCATGAAATCCAGCTATAAATGACATGATATGTTCCAGTACTTATATTACTATATAGGAAAATATATATGGTAATTTGTTACATCTGTAGTAAGTTGGTCAATGGTGTGACTTTTAAAGAATGAACAAAATGCAGCCAACTTAATTCATTGCATCCTGTTACTGCAGTAATAATCCTGAATAGCAGTTTTGGTTTCTCTCTTATTACATTCAGAAAAGAAATAGAAGTTCTTTTTTCATTTCCTATCACTAGATTTTGCAGTAAGATAGCATATATCTTACTAACGGAGGAAGGAGCAGAAAGCCAGGTTTTAATTAAATCTCTGATGCGCCAGGAAAACTTAAATCATTAATAGTTCAGTGTGTGGCTCACCTAGCAATGCTCTGAAAGATGTGGTTCACTGGAAGAAAACTCTAGTAAAGTTAGATACCATGGTATAAACTCTGTCCAGTGTAATCATGGAATCACAGAATGGTTAGTGTTGGAAAGGACCTTAAGATCATCTAGTTCCACCCCCCCACCCATGGGCAGAGACACCTCACACTAGAGCAGGTTGCTCAAAGCCCCATCCAGCCTGGCCTTGAACACTGCCGGGGATGGAGCATTTACAGCTTTCTCTGGGCAACCTGGTCCAGTGTCTCACCACTCTCACAGTAAAGAACTTCTACCTTAATCGACGTTGATGAGTCTTTACGTGCCAGTATAACTGGATGTGAGATGAAAAATATTACTTGCATGTGTAGTGTACCTAGAGACTGAGGAAAAGCCACCTCGTAGTCAGATTTTCATATACTGGAAAACTGTAACCTTATGACCACTAAAGGGGCTTATTCAACCAGCTGTAGAAGTGAACTAAGCCAGCAGGATGTGTCTTCCAGGACAGTTTGTGTTTCAGCCTGGGCAAGCTTGCAGAGATTATTTGAAATTCCTGCTGTAAGTCCCAAAACTTTAGCAAGGATCCAGCCAGCCTTTCTGTCCAGTAAACCCTTTTCACCTTGGCCACAATATCTGAACAATTGACTTTCCTACTTTCAGTAAAAACAGACAAGCTGAAGTCCAAGAGAGGGGGTTCCATGAGTGACTCTGTAGACACCACTAAGGTCATTGTAGAAACCAGACTTTTGATTTGGAAGGTAGTCAGGTGTTTACAAGTTTGGGCAAGAGTAAAGCCCTGTAAATTAGGAAGAGAATGAATTTTTAAATTAATAATGGGCTGTAATGAGTATACACCAAGTGTAAGATGTAACCATAATTTTGTAATTATTGCTTGCTGATGTAAAAAGTCGTAAAGGGAGAAGAACGTGTGGTCTTTTAAACTGTACTGTTTTATCCTGGAATTCCCCCTTTATCTATTACACATTTTAGAAGCACTGCCTGTACTTCCGAATGTGCATGTTAAGTGCTCTGACCTCAGTGCTACAGATTAGCCACCAACTGAAATACTGGGAAAACACTAGAAGCAAAAGAAAATAGAAGAATCTGCTGTTTTCAGTTTCCACAGTGTGAGTTCTGATGCATGTAGGGTGTCTGTCATTTTTTAATACTTTTTGTGTTACTGTAGGGATAGTCATCTTTATGAATAAGAGCATGTCTGTGCTGCCTCTGACAGCATAGTGTAGCCTAGTTAGATGTGAAAATAGCAATAGCACTGTCACAGAAATCCTCGCTGCCACAGTCAAAAAAGATTTATCCTCCTCCATAGAGAACATCAGCCCACACCTCTGTGTTCCCAGTGGTACATCTCTTCTGGTAGCATAGTTAGCTGGGGTATCATGTAGGTGTCGCATAGACATATCTTTATCTTGAATTGGCAATGACTAAAGTCACCGTCTGCCTATCACACAGGAAAATATGCAGGCAATTAACTCCAGTGGTAAATTAGTGGTCCTTAATCCTGAGAGTCAGTGTAGCTCCTACCTATTCACATAATAAGCTGCATTAACTTCTTTTATATTTCATGTGAACAAGCTGCTGTTAGTCTCAAATGCTATGCATAGCACTGGCAGCTCAGACTGAGAAGCTTTTTGTTCTTCTATTAATGGCTAAATTTTTTTATCAATGAATTCACATGTGGTGACTAGTCCCCACAAGGATTTTGGCTACATCAACTAGTCATCTTGGGAATATGTTTCCTCAGAAAGATAGCTTTTTATGCAGTCCTCCTATATGTGTCTGGACCCTTACTGTATGCCACTTTGCTCCTGCTAGGCTGTGGGAGGGAAACAACACCGTGCACATATAATATGCTGGGGTCAGATGGTATTAACAAAATTAAGCTAGTTTGTTTTTCAAAAGATAGTTGCCTAGATTTATGGACCTAAACAGTAAAATTAATACAGTGGCATGTCCTGAGTGTTCCTTCCCCAACTTGGTTAAGTATCCGTAGCTCCCATTGCCTTCACTGACAGTTGATTCTGATACTGCTTCAATTTTATATGAATTTTGAATTCCGAGCCAAGACACCTTCTTCTGAGATTTTGTCTCAGTTGCTCTAATTTTACTGCATTCTCCCTGCTTCCCTTGCACTTTCTTTGCAGGAGATATTTCTGCAAAAGAGATGAGCTTTATATGCTGAAAGCTGAGATTCCCTCCCCAGTTCACTGTTGAAATTCTCTTCTGCTCCCTGTTTTTCTGTCCCTGCAACAACTGCAAGGGAAGATAGAGGCACTGTACTTCCAATTTCTACAAGCTCACAGTAATACCATTGCTTAGAGGCATGTTGTGAACAGCTTAGCACATCCTTGTTCAGTGCTTGGAATTCTGCATTCCTACAGCAGAGAGACTTTCACTCCAAGCATAAGCTTTGGTCTGGAGTTTAAATATAGCACAAGTATTCAGAAGGATTTTTTCCTTCTCATGCCCTCCTACCCTCGAGCAAATCTCTTGTATGGTGCTGCTTTCCAGATGTTCTTGTGAGAAGCAGAGGGGAATCAATGAAGTTTGCATGATGGGAAATAAGTTGCGGGGTTTTTTTCCATTAACTTTGCCAGGCAACCTGACGTGTGAGATCCCAAGTTAGATTGGCTTCTCCAAGATAGACTGGCTTCAAAACTGGGATAAAAAAGAGGGGGCAAATATCCAATCAATAACAGAAATTCTTGATGTTGCTAGCTTGTTCTGTAAGGTTTTTTCATTACTGCTGGTCTCCATGCAAACAATAACCCAGTGTAAGGAATGGGAGGTCTGTAGACTCTTCGTAGGTCATTCATTACACATTCCAGGTTTGCAACTGAATTTCAGCGTACCACTAAATATAAATGTGAAGCTGCAGTTATGCCAGTCCTGATCCTCTATGGCATGAATCCAAACCTAGCAGTTCAGTGGCAGGCTTCGAGCATCACAAGTCGTTCTGCCATCCCTGAGGTCTTTGAAGGAAGGGGTGGAATGCTAATCATGGAAAACAGGACAAACCCTTTCAGAGTTGAAGTGTTCTTGGGTCGTCTTTCTGGCAGTTTCACTCTCTGAAAAGCTGGACCCTTTCCTTTCGGAGTACATGATGTACCCTGATTGTCAGAAAAAGTCTTCTAAAATAAAACTTCTGCCGTCTGGTTTGTTTCTCCCTGTAGTTTGGAAAGGTGTAATGAAGAACCTGCTGACCTGCACCATCCTGGCTACTTTTGCTGTCTCATGAACTTGTACAGAGACTGAATTGTTGCCTCGCTATTCCTTGTTTTTTCCTGACTGTATCTACTTGCATCATACTTCTGTGTTGTAGAAATATTCCTGGTGGTATTCCACAACGTTAGGATCATTAGGATCATTCCACAACATTAGGATCAGAGTTGATATACAAGACATTCATACATTTTTTGTTGCCTGTTATAGTGCAGAAAGGTGTGCCAAGCTTTTCCCAAAACAGGTAAGGCCATGTAAGATGTTGCTGTCTGATTTTAACCACAGTTTAAATAGGTCAGATATAAAATATGTATTCCGAACAGAGAGAAGAGGCCCTGACTTGCTGGTGTGAATTTTTTAGCTTATTAAGAAATTAAAAATATATGTCTTTGACTCACTTTTTGCGTGGATACTATGATAAAAATGGTCATTCTGGAAACTTGGGAAAGGTGGGCACTGTCTGCATGAATTATAATGGGAAGGGTAGAGCAGAAGTTGAGAGAAATCAGCATATGGGATCTTGCAGATGGAATTAATAATGGACCCATATGAGTAATAAGTTATGTAGTTTATTCTTGAACTGTATGAGCTCAGCAGAAAGTCTTCATAGTTCTTCAGAACTTTCAAGATTTCCCTTCCATTCCACAAAAACTTGCAGTTTACAGCAGCATGTTGGAAATCGAGGAGCTTTTTTGTGGGACTTCGCTTTATGTTCCCAAAACACCTTTCCTGAAAATGAAGAGTTCTGCAATGAATTCAGTATTGGTTTTCCTTCTGTCATTTCTGAGGCCTAAGTGTTTCTCCAAGTGAAGTCCTAATGTGAGTGAGATGAATGCTTCTTCCTTTGGATCTGACCCTGAAAGGTGTTATGCACCATTCATTTTCACTGCCTCCAAATGGGAGCAAAGAGTCCACGGGATCTTGCCAATTCTGGCCTTTAAATTGCAAATGAATGTAGTGCTTTTGATGTTGAACACTCAGGGATACCCTTCTTTTTACTGAGTTGCTAATTACTTGGTTCATTAAAAGTAGTACTCTATTGCTGTGAATGCAAGTCTTCCTTGGAAATATATTTCTGAACTTCCCAAAAATATCTGATGTCAAACACCTGCTTATTTTACACCCACCTCACGTATCAGAACCTAATAATCTGGTGGTTTCAAAAAGGTTCGCCACCCTTCTATAAACTCTGTTTGGCAATACAGCTCTAATGCCCCAGTATGCATACATAACATACTGCAAAACAGCAGTTCAGATTTATGAAGTTTCATAGAAAGAAATTGTTAGATATTGATAGATTTGGAAGATGATGGTGAAATGGCATCTTCCTTGTCTTCTGGTAGGCTTCTGATAAATTTGAAGCTCTACTCCCCTCTAGCTGCTGTTTCCTTATTGTTGTGGGGGATGACAGCAGGACTTCTGGTTTTCTTCTCACTTGCATGCTAGGTTCTTCCCCCTGTAGCAGTATCTTGCCACTCACTGTGGCTGCTCCTACTTCCGCCACACAGCTATCAGTGTTAGGTGGATGTAACACCCAACTGGTTAGGTTTTGATCAAGTTGTTGGCACAGCAGCAGCTGTGATACTTAAGTGTTTGGGTAATTCCATCCTGTAGCTCCTTAACAAAACGTAACTAAGCCTCAAAGCATTCAATTTCCCTCAGACTCTGCAACATGGCGTTGCATTGGTATATGCTTGGTTGACTATCTGTGAAGGTATTTTTGCAGCTATGAGAAGCCAGGAGAAATCCTAGGGTCTGTAGAAATGAGTGCATTACGTCTACATGCACAGCATGCGAAACCTCTTAGATGTTCCTAGTGAGTTCAATTCCCTTGCACATTGAGTGGTTTTTGTCAGAGCAATGCCAGCGTGATCTGCAACAGTAAAAACTGATCATGCAAACACTGTTCAGCAGAAAATAACTGTGGTAGTACAGGTAATCTCACATAGTTGGCATTTAGATCATTTCTGCTCTGCTGAGCATTTACAAGTGATTTTTACCATCTCTTATGTCATTCTAAGTGGAAGGCAGGACTTTGAGCTCAGCCACTGGATCAGTTATAGAGTTGGTGTGATATATCTTCTGCTAGCTTAGCTACTTACTTTCATTTTAGTCACAAATAAAATGTACTTATTCTAAATCTAAAGATTACTTTACCAGAGAGTGATATGCAGCCTTACAACAGTGAAGTAGGCTATGCCTTAACAATACTATGGAAGTTGCAGAGCAGTAAGCAAGCATACCAGAGTGGATGAGAATTTATCAGGTATATTTAGGTTGTTTTAATATCAGATTACTCTGCTGCTGAAAATTGTCTAAAGAACTAATGAAGGCTCCACAGGTTAATGATAACATGTGAGTCTGTTACGAGGTCATTAGGTGGCATTCCTATTGCCAGCATCCCCCAGTGCAGTAGTCACTTGGTAAGTTTAAGAACATACGTAACAAATTACTCTTTGGATTTGCACTCTTGATGGAAGGTTCAAGACATGATATGTAAGTATATATATTGTAAGCAGAACCCTGCCTGGGGGAGGAGGTGAAGGGATCCACATGCTTCATCAGCTGCAGTCCATGTAGGGATTCGCAGGAACAGGTGAAAATACCTGGTGTTCTAGGGACTGGAAAAGCAGGCCTGGGGTACTGTATGGTTTGAGGTGTGCACCTTGGTTTGGTGTGCCAGCTCTGACCTTGTGAGCAGAAACATTGCTGGGGTGTGCCAGGAACCTGCTCCCCAGGAGAGTGGGAGCACAGATGAGCCCAGCTCCTTGCATGGCTGGTGGGTGAGTAATGCTGTAGAATAGCTGGCATTTTTAGCACAATTGCAGCCCTGAGTTTCTACAAGCTAATGGGCATATAGTCCAGGCACAGTTTTGCTGGGCTTTGGTGCCTCTTAACAGCATGTAACCCTGAGATCCCATCTGGAGTACTGCATCCAGCTCTAGAGTCCTCAGTACAGGAAAGATACAGATCTGTTGGAGAGGGTCAAGAGAAAGGCCACAAAGATGATCAGAAGGATGGAGCATCTCTCTTATGAGGAGCAGCTGGGAGGGTTGGGGCTGTTCAGCCTGCACAAGACTCTGGGGTGTCTTGTGGCCTTTCGGTTCTTAAAAGGAGCCTATAGGAAAGATGGGGAGAGGTTCTTTAGCAGGGCATATTGCAATAGGATATGGGGTGATGGTTTTAAACTAAAAGAGGAGAGAGTCAGGCTGGATGTGGAGAAGAAATGTTTTACAGTGAGGGTGGTAAAACACTGGCACAGGTTGCCCAGCAAGGTGGCGGATGTGCCATCCTTGGAGACATTCAAGGCCAGGCTGGATGTGGTTCTGTGCAACCTGATCTCAATGAAGATGTCCCTGCTCATTGCAGGGGTTTGGACTAAATGTGCTTTGAAGGTTCCTTTCAACCCAAACTATTCTATGATTCTAATCTGTCTACCTGTACAGGGAGAAAATACCTATAGCAAAATGCAAGTTTATCCCCTCAAAAGTTGACAGATGATGTAGGCAGCTGCAGTGTCTGAAATTGTGGGGTTTTTACACCAAGTAGATTTCAGGTTGTGTCCCATTAACACAGACCTTAGGATTCCTTAAATACACTTGTGTGATTATAGCTAACCTATTACAGCTAAAGCTGCTTTATTAATTACATTGCCATGTTGGGTTGTAACATGCTAAAAATATCAGTGCTGATAATCTTGGTCACTTCTTACTTTCAGCAAGGCTATGTTCTTTGTACATGCTGTCACATCACCGTGCTGTAGATGCACCAGGGTTATCACAGGCAGGGCTTTATTATTCTAGCAAAGCTATTTCTTTGTTATTTCAATAGGAAACAGAAGATAGGTGATAAGCTAAGAAACTCACAATGGGTGGAAGTTCATTAAAAATATATGTCCTTGTTGTATGCATGGTGCATTTAGAAGTTAAGCCCTCTGGAGCAGCAGGTGTTTGTACAGTGCCACTACAATGGGGCCTCACGTGTCACCAGATTGGCAGTGCTGATGGTAATCAAAGCTGACTCTTCGGCATGCTGGCGAGTTAGGTGGGGTCAGGGAGCTGGTAGCTGTGTACAGTTCTGATTGTGAGGTATGTGTGAGGTAGCTGAGCAGGGAGCTAGAACAAGCACCTTCCACAGAAGGCAACCGTGTTTCTTTTTGGTAAGCTGTATGTCAGAGGTAGTATGTTGCCGCAGTTACTTTCAAATCACCATTTTATTTCTTTTTAAAATAAATATTGCATTAAGCTGCAGTCTAGCTTTGTAACACACAAGTAGGTCAAAGCGCTGCCATGACTGTCTTGTATACCACCTACAAACACAGCTTAAAAATATGTCGAGTGCCAAATTAAACAGGAAGAGCAAGCGATGCACTCTAATTCCTCAACCTGTGCTTAAGTGTGGAGCACAGTTTAGTAGTGGTGTGATAGAAAGAACATTGCACCCCTGGCTTTTGACATCACTTTCACCAGCAAACGTGGTGGAAACATGGACTGTTTTCGAGTGCTGTGAGCAGGTTGAGTCTGTTGCCAGGCACATTGTGCATTTAACCTTCACAGTATTGGAGGCACAGAGTTTGCATCTGTAAAGCGGTTGCTTCACCCTGTTTCAGATGCTGTGAAGGTAAAGCAACACAGTTAGTGCACATAGGTACCACTATCATTATCCCCCTGGATCCCCTGACATAAGGAAGTGTGAAAAAAACTCTCAAGTTCCCTGACCTGCGGTTAAATTTTGTAGGAAATAAGCAGCTGTGAAAGTGCATTGAAAAGACACTTCAGCTGCTTGAAAACACCCAGCCCAGAACAGCTTTTCTGCTTGTTAGGGGCATTTTCCTTGACCTCCACTGTTTCCCCTGCTCATTCCTGCCTTTGTGGGAGCAGGGTGGAGCTGGGGATTTGCAGCAGGTACCAACGTGCTTTTGAGCTTCTTTGGGAGGTGCAGGGCTGCTTCCCCCTCTGCTGACAAGT